>RQTK01000712.1:208071-215571 GCA_003991915.1 Elysia chlorotica
AGTAGTAGTAGTAGTAGTAGTAGTAGTAGTAGTAGTAGTAGTAGTAGTAGTAGTAGTAGTAGTAATAGTAGTAGTATAATAATAATAATAATAATAATAAAGGGTGAATACGCACAACTTAGTAACTGAGGGACACAATAAATCAAACACAACTAGAGGTGGAAAGATACATATAAACGTTTTGCCTTTCATGGTTTCATCAGATGAATGTTTATAATTATGTATCTTTCCACCTCCATGAAGAAGGAGGAGGAAGAAGAGGAAGATGAGGAGGTGGAGAAGGTGGATAAAAAATTAAAGAGTTGAATTTCTATATCTTCCCACCCTAGTCCGCATATCTGCGTTTTTTTCATTATCTTTTTAAGCTACCTCCAAAGGCCTTTTCCTCAACACTCCAAGGCAATATATTCTATCTGTCATCTTGAGATTAGATTATTAAGTCGGAAGCGGCACCAAGCAATGGATTTGTCCAGGGCTCTGGCGACAGGAGGCCCTGCGTGGACACGGCCCGTCTTAATGAAAGAAAGATTTAAGCCCGATTACACTGCCTGGATATCCTAGCTCTTGACATCTCATCCAGACTCCGTAAAGGAATCTCATTTCTGAATGAGATTTATCAATTAAGCGTAGTGAATGACTCAAGCCGGTTAATTACATTGAAGCTGTGATGTTAACTTAAGTCTAACGTTCTACATCTTAAGGTTTTTGTAGTGTGGCGCTTTACAAAAAAGGTTTTGAAATATAGCGGGTAAGGATAACTAAGATGGAAAAAAGGATTATATTAAAACTAATTTTGTCTTTTGGTTTACTAAAGCTCTAATATCTATGTCGGTGGATAGCTTAGTGGTTTGTGTCTTTTGGGAAAGCCATTGAGTGTCATTTAATAGATGCAGGTTCGATCCCCGTTAAAGTCGCTTGTACAATCTGGTCGTCAAAAACAAATCTATGTTTGCTATTTCTTATTCTTATTTATTTTATTAACACTATTTTACTGTAAAACATGTCGATCTTGGACGGTTTTCGGAGGAGTTGTCTTCATTATGCTGTCTTGTTTGTCTTAAAAAAACTCCTAACTAAATATCTCTATCTTCTTAGTAATCACTTTATTTGCTTACCAATCCAGATGTAAAAGTATTTATTTAAAAGGAATGTATGAGGACAGTAAACATCTAGAAGAGGAAGGTAATGAAGTATTATGAAATAGATTTTTAATGTGTTAACTAATGTATTTCTTTTTACAACCAATCTCTATTATCCCCATCTTAAAACAATAGCTTTAGACCAGTATTAAGACAGTATGTTTAGTCGAAGATAGCCCGCCCTTTTTCCACTGCCAGTGTCGGAAATCTGCGGGACCATTAAGATATCCCAACGCCAATCCCAGGGTAGTACTTAGGGCACCATCTGACCAGCAAGTTTTGGCCTGTTTATTTCCAGACAAGGCTTTCCTTTCTAATCAAAGTCCCCTCTACTTGGCTAAAACCAAGGCTTTTCGGCCTGTGAGGGACACAGGGCATTCATTTCCCATCTGGGACGCTTTTAGAAAATAGAGTTGTGTTCCCAGATGAGACAGCTATAAGAAGTGACTGGCACTATGGTAGTACGAAAGCCATGGTAATATTTTACATCAAAGAGTGGGAATGTAATGGAAACTTCGAGAAGAAGAGGCTCGGGTTGCATGGAGACTATAGTTACAGAAGACGATATTAAACTTGGTATGAAAGAGGCGTGGCAAATATTGTTGAAATATAACTAACGTATGCAAAAACAAATTTAATGGTGTATATATAATAGAAATAGAAAGGAAAAAAGAGGTCCCTGGGTGGACATGGGGTAATAGAGCTTAAATATAAATAAATATAGTTTATATATTTATACACAGAGAGAGAGAGAGAGAGAGAGAGAGAGAGAGATAGAGAGAGAGAGAGAGGGAGAGAAACGAGTCAGCGGTTGAAAGAACGAGTGAGAGATTGAGAGATAGAGATAGAAATATTTATGGAGGGGGATGAGAGATTAAAACAAAGAAAAGGGTGACTAACTGACTACGAGTGGGGGTGAGGTGGAAGCATAGCCGTCTATGAGTCAGTATAATCAAGATGGGGCTTCAAATCGGGAATGGCGTTGTTCAATCACTTAGTTAATTTCTTCGGTGGGACAATCGTGTACTGATTTAGAATTGACCACCAGCCTGTTTCAACGGAAAACTACTTGTTTGGTGCGAATATTCTCACCAAACAGGGGTTTACCGAAGGCTTATTATGATTATTATATCTTTCAATTTAAACATATTAGATCTATCAGCAGCAATTTTATCAGTCATCAAATATAAAGCCTGACTAATTTCCGCCTTCTTTGTGTGTGTATTGTATTGTATTGTAGGAATTTATGACATTTAAAAGTGTTACAGTAAGCCTAAAATCAAATAACCCCACAAAGCTGTTCAGATATCTAGGGTAGATCTTCTAGTTTTCGAGATCATGAAGAGTGCAAGCTAATAAGTCCCACTGACGAATTCCTACGCATATTCTTACTTTCCCCATAGACATATAACTATTACTTTCTCTTTTCTCACTTTCTACGGCCTCGATTAATCTCACGAGGATATAGATCTAAATTTAAACACACATATTTGCCTCGCCGGCGGCTGCTAATCCCATTCACTATTGACAATTGTACAATACCATCTTAGGGACAGGAAATCACTGGCACTTTAATAACCCATTATTTGCACACTGGTTTAATAGAAATCCGACAGTTTCACACCACCACCATCATTACTGTGCATACACTATACAGCATAAACGCCCTGTTTTGTTTGTATAGGGTTGACATGGAAAGGACATGACGGAGGAAAAAGACGCGTCGAAATTAATTCCCGAGCTGTAATTTCGCTGCAAAGACTATTTTTTCTCAGTGGAAACCTTTGACAAAGTGCGGGCTTTTCCGAACGCACTGGTGTCACTTTCATGTGACAATAGTGATATTTCCATTGTCACACCCTGTGACCAGTAAAGCAAGCAATCATCAAGTGTTAAGCTTTAGAGTCTACCGTCTATTTAAGTATTTTCCCGTATATTATGCGTGGGAAGTATTTAATATATTCGATTTTCAATACTCTAGCGTACGTTAATTTTATTTTGCCTATCATCGTAAAGTAGCAATGTGCTGTGCATAGCTACTGTGAATAAAATGGGTATGTGCAAATGGCTTAATTGTAATTTTTTTCAATGTATTTGATTTCAATTTCAGACGAATGGAAGACAACCGCATCACAAAGATTCACGCAAGAGCCTTCGCTGACCTTCGCAACAATACTTTAGCGTGCGTTCTCTTTATTTGGCCTATAATCGTAAAGCACGAATATGCTGTGTATAGCTACTGTGAACAAAATGGGTATGTGCAAATGGCTTAATTTTTTTCCTGTATTTTGTTTTCAATTTCAGACGAATGGAAGACAACCGCATCACAAAGATTCACGCAAGAGCCTTCGCTGACCTTCGCAACCTCAAACGAATGTGAGTTGAATTTTTTTTTTTTTTTTACAGCTTGAAGCTGCATGACAAACACAATGTAAACAACACTGGTTGTCTTGCTTTTGTGCAATGCAGGTTAATTTTAATGGCAGTTACAGCCCCTGTTTTGATAAGATTGCGCATTTATTATTTTATTATGTGCATATTCTAATGAGGGGAGAGAGGGGGAGGGGGGAGAGGAACAGATAGACAGAAGACAGATAGGTGTTTAAATAGGAATATAGACAGATAGATGGACAGGCCCACATAATAAATTGAAGTAGGACATGTATGTTTATCAGATGATTCCGGAACATTAAGGAATAGTAGTAATTGAATAAAGAGAGAGAGAGAGAGAGAGAGAGAGAGAGAGAGAGAGAGAGAGAGAGAGAGAGAGAAGACGTAGGAGGAGGAAGGGAGCGGACGAGACAAATACAGAAGGACGAGACGGAGGACGGGTGGAAAATAAACATACAAAGACTTTCAAAGAGAAATAGAGACCAAGACAAAACATAGAGAGGAGCGATAGAAGGCTATAAAACAGATAAGAAAAGATTGATAAACAGAGTGATAAAGACAAAGAGAGAAAGACGATCAGACAGACAGACTAGACAGATTGATTGGCTACCCTGTCACTTTGTTTATGTCCCTTTGAATCTGAAGAGTCTGTGATGCTGGTGTGGTGGCTGCCTTGTTCTCTTGTTCTTAGTCTTAAATCTCTCTTTCTGTTCATTGTCTGTCCATATGGATGACTCTCTTCTCTCTCTCTCTCTCTCTCTCTCTCTCTCTCTCTCTCTCTCTCTCTCTCTCTCTCTCTCTCTCTCTCTCTCTCTCTCTCTCTCTCTTCTCTCTCTCTCTCTCTCTCTCTGTCTTTCTCTCTCTCTTTCTCTCTCTCTCTCTCTCTCTCTCTCTCTCTCTCTCTCTCTCTCTCTCTCTCTCTCTCTCTCTCCCTCCCTCCCCATCCACATTTTTATTCCAAGTGATATTTCAGGGATGTACTTTTTTCGAGATTAAAAAATCATGGCAAACCACAGATTTCATTTTTCCTCAAATCAGCTTAAAACACCATCATCACCCCTTTAAAAAAAATTATGTTGTATTCAAATTCTTGTTCCATAATCTTTTTTTATAATCCCCACACAGCATGAAAAATAAAAAATAAATAAACTAGTACGTTTTTTTTTAAAGAAAAGATTGTAATCTTGTGCGCAGTAAAGCTGCCCTAAATTCTTCTTCTCGCCACAGGACCAGAATGGATGTCTTTTCTAATCCTCTTTGACAATTCTCGTTTGCAGAGATTTGGGGAACAACCGGATTACATACATCGCCCCTGATGCTTTCTCTGGACTCGACAACCTGAACTCATTGTAAGTCTAATTTGTGACTCCAAGATATGCAAGCATTATTCAGATCTTGCGTCCGAATATAAGAGAATGTACATATAGATACGTTTTTAGTACGTTTAAAGAAAGAGAGAGACAGAAAAGAGAGAGAGAGAGAGGGAGAGAGAGAGAGAGAGAGAGAGAGAGAGAGATAGAGAGAGAGAGTGAACCTAAACTCAATGTAATCGCCCCTGATGCTTTCTCTGGACTCGACAACCTGAACTCATTGTAAGTCTAATTTGTGACTCCAAGATATGCAAGCATTATTCAGATCTTGCGCCCGAATATAAGAGAATGTACATATAGATACGTTTTTAGTACGTTTAAAGAAAGAGAGAGATACAGAAAAGAGAGAGAGAGGGGGGGGAGAGAGAGAGAGAGAGAGAGAGATAGATAGAGAGACAGAGAGAGAGAAAGTTAACCTAAACTCAATGTAAGAGTAAATTTGTGACTTCTAATACGAAAAAAATTATCCACATCTCAAGTATCTGCTCGCTCAGAATAAATAAAAAAAATTAAGAATGTAAAATACAGACACGTTACTTTGTTTTGTATGACGTTAAAATTATAAATTCTGGAAGAGAGAGAGAGAGAGAGAGAGAGAGAGAGAGAGAGAGAGAGAGAAAGTGAGAGAGAGAGAGAGAGCGTTATTTTCTTGTATTCAAGGATTAAATTTTTTCCCTTTTGTAAATATATTTCATAACGTGCAATGAATTCATTAACAGATTTGTTCTTCGACATTTCACAAAACTTTTTTTTATGTTCAGAAGATTTAAGGTGCTGCAAGAAGTTACAGGGTTTTTTTTCAACTGTAAATCTATACAAATATTTTATTGACCCATTCTGTTCCCATTGTCATAGATGACAATCAGTTAAAAATAAAAGTTACGAGCCAAGCAGTTAGCAGTTTTACTTTTCCATTACACCATTTTTTTTAATATCACTGTCAATGTTCCTTGCTTTGATCTTATCTATTTCGCTTCGAAAACATATTTTTTTGCCTTTCCTTTTCCTGTTGTCTTTATTTGCTTTAAGGGAAAAAATGCACGAAGCTAAAAGATCAAATTGGCCGTGAGTAAAAAGTCGAGGTAACTTACAACTCGTCTAAAGCATTCTTATTTTCATATCTTCAGACGAGTCGTAAACTTATCTCGACGTTGTACTTATGATCCTCGTTTGCGTATTACATGTATATACTTTAAACATTACGCTATGGTGTTTAAATGGCTTGAATCTTGTGTCTACAGAATGCTCTACGGGAACCAGATATCGGACCTCCCCCCAGGCGTGTTTGGGGGGTTGACATCGCTGCAAATTCTGTGAGTAAAACATTACAATATTAACGTTACTGGTACAGTTCCATAATGATTGTCTGACTCAAGAAAATACGAATTTAAACTCTTTATTTCCCTTATGTTACTCTACAATATAGAGACACATTTGAAGGGTGGGCCTTCAACGGGAAAAACGGACAATGTGGCATTTTGGAACGTGTTTGTAGGTGTGCAAAAGAAACCATAAGATATATATTTTTTAATTAGGGCAGTGAATTGGGCATACATTTAGTACCTTTTTGGTAAGAAAAAAATACCAATCAATTAGTATGGAAGCGAAAACTTTTCTCCGAGACATCTAATGTTAAATTCTTCAAGACTCAGAACATCAATTTTCCGTTGAGCGCGCGTGTAGTCATGTTAAGGGAGGAAAGGTAATATTTTCTTTGACAATAATGTTAGAGAAATACCTGGTTAAGGATTCTTGCACTTCGATGCCTCAATAATCAACATTCTTTTTTTTTTTTTAAATTTTTACTAATGTATTATTTCCCTACGGTTACTCTTCTACGCGATTTAATCTCATGAACAAAGGTGAATATTTTTAGCTATATCATAAACCATTGTCTTGACAAATCGGTTCTGCGTTCCAGAAAATGTTTTTATTTATTCCTTGAGCATCCACATTAACCAAAGGAAATTTCAAAATAATTTGGCGAAACTTATCGTTAAAGTATTATTGGAAATTAACGAGTGACCTAATCCTCCCTTTTGACCTAATTATTAACAACACGTATTAATCCTTACAAGTCATTCATAATGATCGCCCTATTCCTTTGTTGAAGTCACTTTGTATTTTTTCTGTAGTTCTCTTTGTCTATTATGCCATTTATAAATAGCGGAACAATCTCTTTCGAGAAGTAAAGCAAGAGCCATGATCATAAATATCAATAATGTCAATAATATGTCACCATCGCAGCCACTATTGACGTTTTATTTCTTCATTAGTACGACCCATGAGTCTTTGAAGTACTCGACGTCAATATGTCGCTTGGTTAACTAAACTAGCACTAAAAATTGAGGGCAGTACTTCTTATGACTATGGTACCGTTGCAACGGAGTCTAAAATCAACATACTTTATTACCGTCAGATCTAAGGTTTGGGATTCAAAGTGTTATTTTGAGGTTGATAACTTTGAGACACCGCAGCCTATCTTTTTTACTAGTGCATCGCAGCCTTGAATAAACATAGGCATACAGTGGTATTAATATTATGTATTTCCACTAAACCTCTAGCTCTCATCTTTCTGGTCCAATTAACTCTAAGACATC
>RQTK01000712.1:220571-223153 GCA_003991915.1 Elysia chlorotica
AATTATTATTTAAGTATAACAATTAACCACTCTGCACTGTCTCTGATTTTTAGTAGCTAATGATTGTCTAATTGGTTGTCAACGTCAATGCAGACGAAGAAGACTGCGAAAGTTTTAGCTAAAACGGCATTATAATTACTTCCTTTTGTGTGGGTTTATTTATCCTTTAAAAACTTTTAACTGTTACCTTTGTTTGATTTGTTGTTTTTATTTTCTCTTCACCCCCCTTAAACTAAAGATTCAGAAAGCTTGCGCACCAAGTACGCCGGAACTTGCATGATAGACCGCGCATGTCCGGCCGACTGCGCATGCGTGGGCACCACTGTGGATTGTTCCAAGAAAGGTCTCCTTGATATCCCTGAAGGGATTCCCATGTACACCACAGCTTTGTACGTATTGTTAATTTTTCTTATGTTTTGAAATTGAAGGTGTTATTCTTTACGAATCGGTATATTGTAGTAGTTGGAGATTGGATAGGTTTAAGAATAACGTGATATGCTGAGAAAGACACGTTAAGATCATGTTCAGTTTGATTTAATAAGAAAATCGGGGGTTGATGGCATTTTATTGGAAGTGCAAATGTTTAAAAAAGAGTTACACTTTTTTTCTCTGGACCCGCAATTTATTAAGAGACATTTCAGGTGCTTCACAGTTTTGTATTAGGTTATTATACGTAGTTAATTGCGTACAATCTTTTTTTAAATAAAACTGTTTTTTGTCTCTGACCCATATTTCTTTTTGGGTAATCACAACAGTACAAATACGTGTATTTTTTTTTCTTCATACCTATCTTTTCAGCTTTATAAAATTCCAAAAACTTTAAATTGTCTGTACATCTTAAATTTTCTTACTTATAATGAAGGAAACTGTAATGGTATCGAACTAAAAAAATTTGCGTTGCTAATTCCAGGAGACTGGGCGAGAACAACATACAAACGTTGAAAGCTACTGGCATCTTCAAAAGGCTGCCGAATCTCCGGACTCTGTGAGTATTGTTTTTTTCTTTGTTTGTTGCTGTTGTTGCTGCTGCTGTTGTTGTTGTTGCTGTTGTTGTTGTAGTTGTTGTTGTTGTTGTTGTTGTTGTTGTTGTTGTTGTTGTTGTTATTATTATTGTTGTTGTTCTTTTGTTGTTTTGGTGGGTTGTTTGCTTTTTGGAAGAGTGGGGCTGGCATTCCTTGTAATATCATAGTTTACTGAAAGTCTCGCAAAGCTATTTTACTCTGTGCCAAACCCTATCGATCGAATCGTTTTAAGGTACATGTAAAACGAATTTTTCACATACTATTGAAGCAGAGCAATAAGTGGTTGACATTTTACTGACGTGCCACTTACCTCCAGTCCTCCAGCTATCTGTTACCGCTAATGTTCTAATCTACGCTCCCGACAGTTTTGAAGGCTCGGTCCTCAATAACGAAGGAGCAACTCCCTTGAAAGACCATTTAGCTTTCGGAAGTCTAGTACTTATCTATGCACGTGTAGTTCTAAACCTAATCCCAAATGAGTGTTTAAAACTCTTTACTTATCCATCAATGGTTTTATTCGTTCGTCACTCACGACCATCTGTTCTCTGACACGCTCATACCTTGTAAATCTTTGTCTTAGCAATAACACTTCCTAATGGTGAGCTCTATAATTTAAAATGGGAGGTATTTATTTCTTTTACTTTTGCCTTTTTCATTTTTAGGTCTTTCAACTACTTCCACCTCCCATCGATAAAAGCTATGTTTTCTTTGAATTGTTAGGCGATTTGGTGCCGACGCATCTCTATGTCAATGGTTGCAGTCTTATTTTATGGTTATCATTTTCCTATCCTTTTCTTTAAAAGCCTAATAAATTCTAACCACTGAAAAGCACAACAGAAAACACTAGCCTTAAACAAGTGAATTGCACTTATTGTGTTTCTCTCTCCCTGCTTGACATATACACACTTCTTTATGAACCAAACAGATTTCGATAAAATACCTGTAACAGTAAATCAGGCACTGTACAGAATGTGAATCCTTATAACAGAAAAATTTACTATTCTTGTCTAATCGGCGAGCTGAATGGTAGAAAAACAACAGGAAAGTCAGTTGCATGTTTTCATGTCTTAAGTTAAGCTTTTTAGTGGTTTCTTCCTTGTCTTTTTGGTGGTTGCGTTTCTCCTTAAGTCGGAAAGGGCTTGTCTAGTCTGAAATACAAAATACATTAAACGTGTTCTTCTGTGTGTGTATGGGGGTGGGGGGTCCAATGTTATAAATTATACAGGCTGTATCCTAGAAGGGTCGCACGACTAAAGTCTGGTAATTTACGTCTGACTTATAGAGACAAGGCTAGGATATACAAAGTCTTCTGTCCCACATCCGTCAAGTAATTCTGCCATCACGGGCGAAAGTATTATTTGTATGATGCCCGTAGAACTCTAGCACGATGTTTCATTTAACATCAGTGATATAAGAACAAAGTAAAACACCATCGAGACATCGAAACTTTTAACGATAACCTACAAGAGCGGATGTGCGAAGACATCAACTATATGGAAGTAAAGGTGATTTACACGTTCTCAGCTTTCCCTAAGAGTCTATCTCTCTATCTTTCTCTCT
>RQTK01000712.1:223256-250382 GCA_003991915.1 Elysia chlorotica
CTCTCTCTCTCTCTCTCTCTCTCTCTCTCTCTCTCTCTCTCTCTCTCTCTCTCTCTCTCTCTCTCTCTCCCTCGCACGCGCCTGTGCGAACTCGACAACTCGACGATTTAAACAAGTCGAGTCCATATGGAGAGTGTCAGAAAATGTTTCCATTAATTTACTGGTGACTTGTAACCCTCCACGGGATCAGGGGAAAATTGAGTTCGGGGTCTCTGGACTCCCGCCCATCACTTAGCGTGAGTTGAATCGTTGAAACGTTTCGTGTGGAAATCCCCGAAGGAAACTTAAGGGGGTGAACTACTTAAAGAGTTTAAGAGGTGTTAGCGAATGCGGTTTTGCCGTGCGGGAAAATACATTTATAGCGTGAAAGGACGTGAAAGGGTTAACTCTTTAATTACAGTAAGACACAAAGAGGTTTTAACTTATTATGTTGAACGAAAGCAAGAAAAAAAATACATTTTAAAGAGTTGTAGTACATAACAGACAAATAAATAGGTATTTTATACACGTAGAGAAATTCGTTTTTGAAGTATAAGTCTTCAGATACGTAAAATTAATGCGTTTTTAAAGGCTAAATTTAATTATTGAAATAGGTAGGGTTAAGAAACAGTAAATGTATTGTAATCAAAACGAAAGAAAAAGGTCAAGGAAGAATGGTGAAATTCATAGAGAGAAAGAGAGAAAGAGAGAAAGAGAGAGAGAGAGAGAGAGAGAGAGAGAGAGAGAGAGAGAGAGAGACAGACAGACAGACAGACAGACAGACAGACAGACAGAGAGAAAGGAGAGAGAGAGAGAGAGAAAGAGAGAGAGAGAGAGAGAGAGAAAGAAAGACAGACAGACAGACAGACAGACAGACAGATAGATAGATAGATAGATAGATAGATAGATAGATAGATAGATAGATAGATAGATAGATAGATAGATAGATAGATAGATAGATAGATAGATAGATAGATAGATAGATAGATAATCATCAATGTTACATTCGTATTAAAACTACAGATAGATAGACAGATAGATATATAGAGAGACAGAGAGAGAGAGAGAGAGAGACAGAGTGTGTGTGTGTGTGTGTTTGCGTGAGATAGATAGAAGGAAGCAGAGGAGATTGGGGTATCAGTAGACGTGATATTATTATACACGCTCATCTTAATGGAGTTTTAGATTAAGAAAGTTAAAAAACCCCAATGCTGTGCATCATTAAAGAGGCGTGTGTGGGCTTGGAAAGGGTTAAAGGAGAAAAAAAGTAAGCTTATTATGTTTTCTTTAATCACCAGAAAAAGGGTTTTTGGCGTATCACAAAAAACAATGACCATAATTATCATTGTCATAACACAATTAAAATAAAAACCCGATTGATTCATTTAATTCGTTTTGTTTTGAAAACCATTTCAAAATATTATTGATATTTTGTTTCCTGTTCGCCATGTTATGATAGAAACATTTTATAATAATGGTCTTCGAACTCTCATCTCTTTCCCCCTCCACCCCCTCACACACACACACACACACACACACACGCGCGCACACAAACCCCCATCACCTTTCAACCTTCTGAACGAAAAACACAATAACGTTATTATCATTCTGTACCACTGTTTTTACAACTTAGAACTCATTTGTGAGTGTCTTTCATCGCCGTTGTAATATAGTCACACACAAAAAGGAATAAAGGAGAAAATCATTTCAACACCACGACGCTTCGCAAGGCGACGGGTGATAAATTACAGTTTGCTTTGGCAGCTACCATTAGTGTTGACGTTGTTTATCTATTTTTGGAGTGTAGTGAGACTTAGGGAATCCCCAAAACTTGTATTCTTAATGACAGTCTTCAGTCGTTACGCCAAAAACAATCGGAAACAATAAATCACATTTATGAGCTTTCTTTTCATTGTAATTATTTCGTTCTAATGTTTTTCTTGCCGAGTTTTTCTTTGGTTAAGACTTGAAGTTTATATTAGGCTTGGCTATCGTTAAATCTTGATATGATTATTATGGATAGGTTTCATGCTCTAGTTAGACTATTTAAATTAGTTAGTTAGTTCATTATTTTTGTTGTTGTTGTTGTTGTTGTTGTTGTTGTTGTTGTCGTCATCGTCGTCGTCGTCGTTGTTGCTGTTGTTTTTGTTTTGCACTAAAACGAATTATTGCCATTCAAATCAGTTACACATAAATTAACGCAACCAAGTATTTTATTTTATTACAACTGTTGTACTGTCCTCTTCAAAATAATAGTATTTATGTCTTTATCTCTCTCATTGGTTCGGTTTCTTGTGGGAAGTATAGCGAAGGAAAAATGTAATGTATAGTACTTAAAAATAAAAGGGGAAAAAAAGTAGGTCGTCTCATTATTTTAACATCAACCATTCTTTCTTCCTTCATCTTTTTTTTTTAGTTCAAAGAAATTTAGAATTATTTTATTTCTGTCACATCTAATACGGTTACACTAGGTGTTTTCAAAGCATAGTTAATACATCATTTGTGATACAACCAGGATGTTTCAGGTACAAGTTTATATAAAATATAAGTTTTATGCTAGATCTGTCGAAACAAAGAAAAAATACTATATAGTAACCTTTTTCATTTCCAAATAAAATAACAGTTTGCTTTGGCAGCTACCATTAGTGTTGACGTTGTTTATCTATTTTTGGAGTGTAGTGAGACTTAGGGAATCCCCAAAACTTGTATTCTTAATGACAGTCTTCAGTCGTTACGCCAAAAACAATCGGAAACAATAAATCACATTTATGAGCTTTCTTTTCATTGTAATTATTTTGTTCTAATGTTTTTCTTGCCGAGTTTTTCTTTGGTTAAGACTTGAAGTTTATATTAGGCTTGGCTATCGTTAAATTTTGATATGATTATTATGGATAGGTTCCATGCTCTAGTTACATTATTTATATTAGTTAGTTAGTTCATTATTTTTGTTGTTGTTGTTGTTGTTGTTGTTGTTGTCGTCGTCGTCATTGTCATCGTCGTTGTTGCTGTTGTTGGTGTTTTGCACTAAAACGAATTAACGCAACCAACGTTTTTGTTTTATTATTATAACCGTCGCACTGTCCCCTTCAGAATAACGGGATGTATGTCTTTATCTCTATGATTAGTTCTGTTTCTTGCGGGAAGTAAAGCGAAGGACAAATGTGATGTATAGTACTTAAAAATAAAATAAGAAAAACAAAACGTAGGCCTAACCATTAATTTAACAGCAACCATTCTTTCTTCTTTCATCTTTTTTTTTTAGTTCAAAGAAATTTAGAATTATTTATTTCTGTCACATCTAATACGGTTACACTAGGCGTTTACAAAGCATAGTTAATACATTATTTGTGATACAACCAGGATGTTTCAGGTACAAGTTTATATCAGATATAAGTTTTATGCTAAAGCGGTCTAAACAAAGAAAAGATACTGTATAGTAACCTTTTTCATTTCCAAATAAAATGATTATCTCTGGTTTTAAAAATTAATGATAGAGATATAATTATTTCAATCACTTAAACTGCACTTATGGCCTTATAACACTGTAAATAACTCCACAAGCCAAATTTCCGAATTTTGCCTGATTCACCCTGGTTACCTCACATTTTGGCTCGTTTAGGCCAAAAAAAACAACCGAAAAAAACTTTTTAACCTCATTTTCTAAAAACGTATTTTTCCTAACTTCTCCACCCAGAGACCTGACTGGCAACCAGATTAGTCACATCGAAGACAAGACTTTCGAGAAGGCTGACAAGCTGGAGGATTTGTAAGTTAAATTAATTATTTGACGATGTCTCGAGTTTGTGGTGGTGGAATTACCTATAATTGTATTGAATAATTTCACTTTCGTTTTTGTTTGTTTGGTTGTTGTTGTTTTGTTTTGTTTCACATGGTTTATAATGACTACTTACTCGTAAATTATTTTTGCTATACAATTAGGTTATCTCGAGTTGTTGTTGCTTTGTTTTGTTTTGTTGTTATTGTATTTTCTAACTATGGTATTTGGTTAATGTTTTTTGTTTGTTTTTGTTTTCTTTTGATTTTATAAACATAAAAATCTACTCTGGATTACATGAGCAGCTTTATATTTTCAAATTAAGACCAGATCAATATCATAGATAGAACTTTGGATCAGTCGCGTAAGCATGTTTTCACAAATAATTATTTCAGTGGATTTGCAAACAAACTAAAGCGGTCTATTTCTATTATCTTACTCTATCTAGGCAACTCTCGAACAACGATCTCAAACAATTGAATGGTAAAACGTTTGAAGGCTTGGAAAACGTCAAAACTTTGTAAGTTGTCTTTTTAAGCTCTACACTAAATAAAGATAACTATTTTATTTTATAATCTGTATATCTTCTAAGGGCTGTGGACTTTTAAAAAAATAGACTTTTTGACGTGAACATTTCAGAGAGAGAGAGAGCGAGAGAGAGAGAGAGAGAGAGAGAGAGAGAGAGAAAGAGAGAGAGAGAGGGAGAGAGAGAAAGTGGGAGAGAGATAGAGAGACAGAGACAAAGACAGAGACAGAGACAGACAGACAGACAGACAGACAGACAGACAGACAGACAGACAAAGTAGACAAATTAAATCTGCACAGTCTTCCTTGAATGCGATCTTCAAAATGAAATACCAAATTTCGTGGGGTTTATTTTAGTTGGGTTTTTTTTTTTTTAATTTATAATCATTTCAGTAAAATTATCTTTTTTTCTACAGAATGTTGCGAGGAAACAAGATCACCTGCATCAACAATTCTACGTTTGCGGAGACGCCTCGACTCCAGTTATTGTAAGTAAAGTGTTTTTTCCAAAAATCTAGGAATATGTGTATCTTGTAAAGAAAAGACAATAATTTTTTTTTAAACGACGGCTCTTAAGTACGACGTCACGGTAAGCTTGGTGTAACCTCGCCTAACTTCGAGCGATGTTCTTGTTTCACTGAATGCAAACCAAAATAGCTGTTTTTAGAATGCATAAAGTAAGCATCGTTCAAAGATTGGCATTGCTTGAAGTTAGGTGAGGTTACCCTACAGCTAGTTCCTTAAATATGCGAATCAAAAGTCTGAAAACGAGCTGCAAGCTACCGAAACGTTGTACGTACGACACGATGTTGCTTATTCGCATTTTGATGTTTTGGGTTGTAATAGAGGGTTGACTGATACTAAAGGTAACACAAAATGGAACATGCTTGAAAGCAGCTATAAAATTGCATAGGCTGAAAGAGATGAAATAACGGAAAAAGAATTAAATAACGGAAAAAGAATGAAGGCGACCATAAATTGAGACTTGATATACATGTAATAACAAGCAATATCGTTTGGCTATAATAAAAATGTTCACGCTGCGCCTAGATAAGACATAGCGGGGTTTTATTTTTATTCCCTTCTTTGATGTTCGTTGCTTCTTCTTGAGGAATAAAAAGAGGAACGGGTTGCATTAGAGCGAAAAATTAAAGGAATGTTTCATTAGAAATCGTCGTGAACCAGCTTTTAAGGTTTTTAGCATCATCATCATCATGATAATAAAACCAGAAAAACATGCTATGACTAAGTGTAGTTTATTTTCAGAAGAGTGAGCAAAACTTAGCACGCTTGACTAGACATTAAAAGTAAACGGTGATGAATTTTAGTTTTAATAGTCGGCGGAATGTCCGACAGTTTGTACGCTTGCCGAAAAGCCATGTCGTGTTTTTAGTGAATTGCATGCCTGCGGTTCCATTGTAAACTCTTGGGCGCCCGCCTTAAAGTCAATTTTTATTTATTTTCATTTGTAGTTAATGTTTTTAAAAAAGTATACAGTAAGTATAGCAAGTATTCATATTATATATTATTTAACAGCCAGGATTAAGAACATAAATTCAGATTTAACAAATTCAAGAACATGTATTTTGACCAGAAAAATCTCGTATAAATCGACCGCCCGCAAGAAGTTTGCCGTGCTAAATAGACAAAACTACGGCCAGAAACTTTCTTTCGCTTGGTGATCACTGTGGAATCATTACAATCATTACAAACATCGAGAGTGATAAACTAACTCGATCTTATTTTACTTGACATATAAAAGTATAAAATTATATTTAGTGTGGAGATTCAACCGTGATTGACCCTGTGGCAATGCTAACTAAGAGGGGCCACCGAAAGGTTTAGATTGCTCGTTTAGCAGTGAGAAGGACTGACGAGTAGAAGATTCGACATTCGATTCTCACATGATGCCTACAGTGCCATGTAGTAGGATCTGTTATTCAGGGAAATCTAGAGGGCGTTAAACTTAAAATAAATAAAAATTAGTCCTGTCCATGGCTTAAGTGCTATATTACAGAAAGCACCGTTTACGTTTTTGTTTCATTGTTTTTCATCTGTTTGTTTTTTTGTGGGGGGTTTTTTGGGGTTGGGGGGGTCTATTTCTGTTAGTTTGTATTTTTTGTTGTTGTTGTTTTGTTTTTTTTTTGTTTGTTTTTTTGTGTGGTTTTTTTGTTTTTTTTTTGGGGGGGTGTTGTTGTTTTTGTTTTTTGTTGTAGTGGTTTTGTTTTGTTTTTTGGAGGGGGGTGTTTTTTCCTCCTAGATATCGATTAGTTATTGACTTATTGTTTCTGTATAGGTTGCAAACAAAAGAAAGATATTTAATGATAGCCAAGCGACCCAAGCCAATACTATGGAAGCATAATGTTAGCTCGAACTTCGTTTATTTAATGCTGGTGGATTTGAATAAGTTAGAAGTAAAAAGTAAAACATATTTTTTTCATAATCCATGCTGAGTTTGTATATACCTGTAGTAAGCACTGGCGGTGTCGCTAAACATTCGTCCTTGAGTCTGTGTAATGTGTATAACCTCCGTTAAGAAGTGTAGTGTGTATAGTTTCCGTTAATTAATTATAATTATAGCCTTGATGCTGACAGTCGACGATAAGAAACCACACTCTCTTCCCGTTAATAAAGATTATAATTATGACTTCAAAGAACAATTCTACCTTTGTACCTTTGTCATTATGATGGAAGTGAGGCTAATATAATTATCTGTGTTCTCAGCTGTCAGAATTATTAATAACAGGATTCGGTAGTTTCGTGTGACATTGTGTGCTATGTAGAATGGTTTGTTCCCCTGAGAAATAGAGCTAAATGCTGCCAAGATAAGAAAAAGCCTCGCACCCTAATACTTCTTGTTCGTTTCGGGAAAAATTCGTTAAAAACTTGTAGTAAGGCAACATATCAACATTATACAACGTAGTTTGATTAATGTGCTTGTATGTTTGTTGTTTTTTTTTCCTTTCAGATCTTTGTATGACAACGAAATTCGCTGCATCATGGAAGGATCGTTTGATAGACTTCACTATTTGTCTACGTTGTAAGTGGCAAATTTTTAGCGGTACAACTTACAAAGAGGGATAATTCCTGAGATTTCTGTATTTGAAGATAGAAAGGGTAGTTTTGAATGTGATGGTGATGTTGGTGCTGTTACAGAAAATTTGGTACTGGTGACACGGGTTTTTTTTGGTTTTTTCGTTGTTGTTGTTCTTTTTTTTTAAAACTATTTTTACAAATAGGTTGTCTTTTATAACATTACCTAATGGAAAAGAGAGGAGGGAAATAATTATAAACACCAACATGAAACAAACCACAACACTGTTTGGGGGCAATTTAGTCAAAAGATGATTGTGTTGGTTCGAGCTAATAAGATCGTTGATAATAATAAAAATTTGAAAAAAAAAAAAAGAAAAAAGCATGTTTAAATTATTATGGCTGAAGAAGCGAAACGTCATCACGGGAACGCCCACTTGCGCCGCCCCCGACACAGTGCAGGACACGCCCATTCAGAACTTGGACAGCAGTCAGTTCGTCTGCGAAGGTGTGTTTTGACACCCATTGGCTTCTCATTAAAATGTCGGCCTTGTCCTTTTTCACCGTAGGGGCCTACTATAGAAAGTGGAAAGTAGACCAAGGCTGCGAAAGGTTTTATTTGTAGTTTCAATTATTTTTTTTTTAGTTTATCTCCCTGCCTAACTCATTATTATTCTTTTTTCAGTTTTGTATATACGATCTAGAGGTTTACATTACCTGTCGATGGGGAATTCTTTCAACCCTTAACATAAGAGATTGCCTACTCCTCGGGGTACATATTTCATGGTTGCTAAATGAAACAAGAAGAAAACATTGCACTGGTTGAGTGTAACATCGCAGATTTCATTGGATGTCAAATTACCAATTGGGAAGAGCGTGAGAGAGGAAGAGAGAGAGAGAGAGAGAGAGAGAGAGAGAGAGAGAGAGAGGAAAGAAGAGAGAGGGAGAGACAGAGACTGAGAGAATGAGAGAGATAGAAACAGAGTCTAAGACGGACAGGCAGACAGAGAGACAGATACATAGACAATTAATTTTCCGATACTACAATACTCCACAATGTCAAGCTATTTCCCATTTTTTTACAAAGGATGTTGCTGCATTCAAATGATATAAAAACTGAATTCTCTTTCGAGCCTTCTAAGGGAACTAAAAAGGCTAAAAGAGATGATTCCATTTTATCTAAACGTATTATGTCCCCTTAACATATCGCTTACGATGAGGGTTTTTTTTTTCTTTCCTTAGAAAATACTGAAATTGGATGCCATGTTGGGATACAGCTGTGTTGCCCCGACAGTAAAATGGGTAAAGTTCTCATAGTAATAATTTTATATTTATTTATTATCGAACAGTATGGTAGTCATACTACTAATGTAAAAATGTTTTTGTTTGTTTGTTGTTGTTATTTTTTGCATAGAAAATTTGATTTTTTTTTTTAAGAAAAAGATTTTAACTAAAAACAACAGATGAAATGATTTTAACCATATGAAATATTGGCAGATACAAAAAGTATGTTATATGTCTAGCAAAAAGATAATTAAACGAATATCAAACAAAGTTAGTTTTATTTCCTCTTTTTACGATAAACTAAATGCATGCCGTCTTTAAAAGTCTCAAGTATTTTTCCATACAAACTAACCTACAATGGGATTTCTGTTTCTGTTATCATCTTCAATTCACATAGAGGCATGACATTTTTGTTTATTTGTAAACTATAAAGATAATAATTTATAGAAAATATCTTCTCTTTAGAGAAGTATTGCAACCAAAAGCAGACATTTTAGACACTTCTATACACGCAAGGATACAAAAAAAGACACATACAATAAGTCGAATCCAATTTTTCTTTTATTTTTTTGCATGTATAAATAAGAATTAAAAAAAAAAAAAAAAAAGAAAAAAGAAAAGCTTAACAAACTACTACTATAAAAATCCGACTTTTCATCTCTTTCCCGCATGTCTCAACAACAATAAAAAAAAATCCAGCTAATGTAAGTACTACAACAATATTGAAATGTAACTTCTCTCTTATTTTTCCTGTATCAGTCACAATAAAAAACAGCTGTGACCCGCGGTCCTACTGCCCTCCCAGCTGTGTGTGCACTGGAACCGTTGTCCGATGCAGCCACAGAAACCTGACAGAGATTCCAAAGTACATCCCACCAGATACCACAGAGCTGTAAGTTCATCTGCTTCCTTCGACTGTCTTTCTCTTTATCAGTAGGATTATGATATAAATGTGAAACCATGGAATATAAATGTATTGTCAGGTTGTTTTTGTTGTTGTTATTTTTTTTTGTTTTTTTTTTTTTTTTTTTTTTTTTTTTTTTTTTTTTTTTTAAGAATTAAAAAAAAAAAAAAAAAAGAAAAAAAGAAAGCTTAACAAACTACTACTATAAAAATCCGATTTTTGTTTTTATTTTTGTTTGGGGGGGTTAATAATTAAATAATTTTTATTATGTAATTGATTCCTTTTTTTTAATAATCCCTGAGTATGTGTGAGTAGAATTATTAAATTGGTTTGTTTTTTTTAACCACTAAAAAAACAAACACAAACAACCAAGCAATACAGATATTTTAATAATTCATAGTCCATGTATCAAGATAAACTAAAAGCCTTGACATATATAAATTTAGTGCCTCTTGCGATATTCTCTTAATAAAGAAAATGCTTATTTAGGAAAAATACTTGATTTTATAGGCCGTCCTATTTATTGTAACAAACTTTTACAATAAAAGTAAAAAATATTTTTTGTATGTGTGTGTTGCTTCTTTTTGCTGTTATTGTTGTACTGTTGATGTGGGTTTTTTTTTTGTTAGAATGATTGTCATTTTTTTCTTCCCACTAATGCAATAAAAGATTATTTTATTTTTAAAGTCAATACAATATCTTTTTTCTTTCCAAGGTACATGGATGGAAATGAGATTGCAATTGTACCATATGAAATTGGGCAGCTTACAAAACTGAAGAAATTGTGAGTTTTCTTTTTTGACTGGTGTAATATATACAGGTTTTATCAATGGCCTAATTATTTCATATTAATTACCATCATCAGCCTCAAATTGATTAACGCAATTGACAAGTGCAGAAGGGTACTTTCTTCTGTTAAGAGCTTAAGTTTTAGTTTTAATCACCAATTTATTATGCTTCTATTTATGTAAAAAAAAAATTTATATATATACATAAATTTTAGTTGCAATAACAGAGAAAATGCAGTCTTAACGTCAACTAAATATCATTTTTTGTCTAACATTTATTTTACTCTGTTTAAACAATAAAAATGCCTAGACATTAATATGTTAATCAGGATCTTGAAAGTCATTACTTGCAGTCAAGAAAAAAATTTTTAAAAATAAATTCATAACTGTATCTACATTTTTGTAAAGTTGAAATAGATATTGTCTGTATCATTATTTCTTTCCCATTATATTACAGAGATCTTAGTAACAATAAGATTATGACACTCCCAAGTAAGATATTCTACAACATGACAAGTCTAGAAACTTTGTAAGTATGACTCTGCGAAAAACAGAATCTTTTTAAAGATATTTCCTTTTCAAGGAAAGCTGCTATGTGTTGTGATAATCCTCGTTGTATAATTTGCCAGCTTTGGATCACATTAGAAGTTTTTGTTTGGGCTTTTAAAAAAAATGAAAATAACAGTCTCTACACAACTTTTATCTATGGCTTTTGTTTGGTGTGTCACGTTTAAGTGTGAAGTGACTGCAAGTCCATTGTAATTTTAGTTGAGTCTGGTTCATATTTTCTCGTCTCTCCCTATATACGTGTATAAAATAGATGTTATATAAAGTTATGTTCCTTTTCTTTGTAAAAAAAAAAAAAGAAAGTAATTTTCGTTCAAGATAAAAGAAATTTAGCATGTGTCATTAAAAACATTACGTGTAGAAACATTAACTCAGTGTTTATGATTTACACTATTTTGCTTAAACATAACACCACTAATCCGCCAATAAAAAAATAAAAATTTAAGATATGAAATTCAATACTGGTAATAGGCTTTGCGAACTACAGGTAACAGGCCTAATTTATTTAAAAGAAAAAAAAACATGAAAAACATAGGATGTTTCTTTGTTTTACAGCTTACATTGTAAGACCATGTTCCATGATTTTTATTAAACTTTCTTGTCTTTCTCAGGAGTTTGAGCCACAATGACATCCAGTGTGTTTCAGACACAAGCTTCAGTAACATGGGATCCTTGAGGATATTGTAAATAACTTTTTGTTTTGTGAACCTAATATAAACAAATATCCTTCACATGATAGTAAAATTATTTGAAGATGAATTTGGAAACAAAGGAATACTTTATTATGCCTTTGGTATATAAATTGAACTTTGTATAAAATTATTGTTTATGCCTCACTTTGAAGAAATTAAAATATTTTTTTTCATAAACTATGTAGTTTTGCATGTTTAGTAAATATGATATAATATTCTTTTGAACACACCTTTTTTTTGTTGTTTTTGTTTGTTCTCAACAGAGCCCTACATAGAAACAACCTCTCTACCATTCCATATGGTACATTTGATGGTTTGAAGTCACTGAATCAGATGTAAGCTTGAGAAAATAGAAAACTATGTAACTTACTACATGTGTGCCAAATCTGTATTATTATACTAAAACCTCCAAAGTTTAAAGTATTACCGTTATACCATGTTCACCGTTTCAAGTCAGTTAAAGGGAACAGATTATATGTAGAAAGATTTACTTGCCTAAGGTTGAACAGCAATACGCAGTGGGCCTACTTTTTATAGAATGAGGTATTATGTATTTTATAATATATTTCTACCTTTTAATCAATAACTAGTCTTTCACATCCATTGCACATTATCTTATAAGAGAGCATTATTCTAAATCTAAGTTCAAAACTAATTGTCCTTTTTTTTAAACAGTGCTCTTGGAGACAACCCTCTGTTCTGCGACTGCAAACTCAAGTGGTTGTCTGATTGGTTTAAAACTGGATGGAAGGAACCTGGCGTGGCTGCTTGCAGTGATCCACCGTCAATGAAGAACAGAATTCTTTTACTGGCATCTTCTTCTGACTTTGAGTGCTTAGGTAATTGTGAAAAAGAGCTAGGGGGGATTGTATTTTTAGAGAATAATATGGTGGTAGACTTATTGATTGTTATGAGTTTAGGACATTGCACAGAAAAATATGAGTATCAATTCTAGCTTTTTTGAGACAAGGAATTAAGGGCAATTAAGATGATAAGGAGGATTATTATAGTGATGTGCACATTTGAAACAACTAACACATACAGGTCCTACTTCAACAATGCTGTTGAAATATGAAATATCAAATTTAAAAAGAATATTTTACTTGTATTCCTGACAAAGAAAAAGCATTATAAATTTATAAATGTTGTCAGTTATTTTGTAAAAATTTCAAAAACTACCAAAATAGGCAGTTCAAATATTGAGAAATTATCTTAGCCTACAAGACCAAAAAGAATAAAAAAAGTTTAAGTAATATAATAGGTATAAGTAGAGGATTTAGTTGTTTTATTTACTTTTTACTCTACTTATTTTCAGGGGACCCAGATCCTGTGGTAGCAGAGAAGTGTGATGTGTGTCTGAGCAAACCATGCAAGAACGGTGGAGAATGCTCTACAGTGGAGTTCAAGAGCTTCAAGTGCCAGTGTGCACCAGGATTCCATGGAGATGTCTGTGACCAGCAGATTGATGCCTGTTTTGGAAATCCATGCAACAATGGTGGCAATTGCCAGGTGCTTGAGCATGGCAGATTCAGGTACAAGATGGGGCTTTAGTTAATAAAATTTTTTTTAAAGGACAGAATTGTAATATTTGCGAATTTGCTAGCTTTGCTTTGCCTTGACATGGCTTTGTTTTTTTATAAGGTGACAAAAAATATTAGATAGCACAGTTGTAAATAGTAGACGCAATTAGATTTATTTGAAAGTCGGTGTCCCCACAAATAACGTACAGTTAAACTATCTTATTACAAGGGGTATATTATCTAACCATCTTATTGTTGGACTTGTGAATTTGCTAGCTATGTTTTTCTTTGACAAGGCTTTGTGTTTTTTATGAGTTGACAAGGAATATTAGATAGCACAGTTTTAAATAGGATTAAATTCATTTTAAAGGGGTATATTATCTAACCATCTTATCATCGGGAAATTTTTTAATGGGAGTTCAAAATGTGCTCTCTGGATGTTGATCAGTTTATTGATTTATCTTCTAAGAAATTAGTCATAAAATACTCCCTTTTATATAAATGTTGAATATTTATAACAAAATTATTAATTAACTAAGAACAGTAGGCCTGATGATCATAATTATTTGAAAACCTTCATGAAGAGGGATAATAACTTTTTTTTGGTATAGAATCTGTACTATAAATATTTATTTTTTTGTTTTTCTGATCATTTTAAAACTTGACTCGATTTTTTTTCTGATGTTAAATTTGGAAAACTTACAAATCTGTTTGATTTTTAGATGTGAATGCTTGAAAGGCTTTGAGGGTGATCGCTGTGAAACAAACATTGATGACTGCCAAACGAATCAATGTCAGAATGAGGCTACCTGTGTGGACGAAATTCAGTCATACTCTTGCAAATGTCAAGAGGGTTATACAGGTAGGATACCAGCTATATTGCTGCTCACGGTAGTAAATGTTAGGTGTTGAGGTAATTTAAAATAACAATTTTGTCGTGAATCTGCAGAATCATAAATTCCTTTGCAATTAGCCACATTGTTTCTTCCTATTTTTATGTATATATTTGAGTCAAATCATCCAAACGCAATAAATTATTCCAAATGGTCACTTGACATATTTTCGCTTATATAAATCAATAGCCATTAATGAAAAGATCAAAATTAATGTATATCTTTCATCATATTAATACAAACTGTTCACCTGCTCAATACTAAAAAGCTAAATACATGGAAAACAATGGCTGAGCAATAGGAGTTATATGTATTAGAATATTGTATTTCCTGGCGTTTATTTTGTCTTGTTTTTGTGTGCACTTTTTTCTTACAGGAAAGTTTTGTGAGAACTCCATCCCTTTCTGTAAAGCTGGCTACAATTATTGTGTAAATGGTGCTACTTGTGTTGCCAAAACTGCAGGATACAGGTGAAAAAAAAAATAATCTGCCTTTATATTCAACCTCTTCCTCTCATCCATCTCTCATTTATTTTTTGTTTAGGCCAAATCCAATATAGATTGGTATTTATTTTAGATTTATTCTAAACTACATTTGTAGGCCCATATTAACAGTTAAAAAACCAGATGATAATTGAAAGTAAATGTATTCAATTATCAGCTGACTTTTTTTACTTTTTAAAGCTCTACAAATCAAATCATTATGAAACTTTCCTTCCCATAGGTTCTATTTGCCAAAAATTTAATACAATCAATGTATCAGTTAATCTCTGCTTTATTATTATCTTTTGCATTAAATTGTTGATATTGAGGAGGAATTTCAAACCTCATAGGCCTACTATATTTGTCTATTTATGAAATTTTTACTCATCTGTCCCATCATCAACAGAAAAATAAATGATTCGAACTTCACCTTCATTTTTTTTCTCCCCACCAATTTTTTCCTCCCCAGCTGCGAATGTGCCCCTGGCTTCACAGGGAAGAACTGCTCTGAAAACATTGACGACTGTAAGTCTCATGCGTGCCTCAACCATGCCTCGTGTGTGGACGGGCGCAACACTTACGCTTGCATGTGCCCTCCAGGCTTTTCAGGCAGCTTTTGTGAGATAGCTCCAGTGTTAGACGTTGTCCCAATGGGTAGAACATATGACAGTGCGCCCGCCTGCCGGCTGCATCAGTGCCAGAATAACGCTGCGTGTTACCAGCCGGTTGGCTCGCCTGACTATATGTGTAAATGTTCTCAAGGTATATAACATGCATAGTATAACTAGATTATGTTTAGTTAGTCGTATGTTAACATTTATAACTTATTAGTTGTTCTTGTATTTTTTACTTTTTTTTTTTTTTCAAATTTTCGAAGTTAGGCCTATACACACCTTTAAATATCCTTCTTCTTTTAATTTTAAGAAAGTACTTTTCCAAATTTTCGTCTAATCCAATACACTTTGACCAACAAAAGTGAAAAAATGTCTTATTAAAGTTTTTTTTAAATTAATTTTCATGCAACTTATGTACGTTAACAGTATTTTGGTAGGACAGTAATTACATATATAACAAAGTCTTGTGATTTTATAGCTTATAACTCTACATCAATTCGACTTTTTCTATCACATACACTTGTATTTTATGTATCTTTTTCTTTCTTGCTCTCACTCTGTCAGCCTACCCCCTTTTTATCTCCCTCGTTTTACCTCTTCCTTTATTTCTCCTTCTTCATTTCTCTGACTATCTGTTTTTTTCATGTAAAAAATTTGATACATATATATAATCTCATCAAATCAAGGCAATTTCGTAAGATAAGATCTATTGTTCAGAAATTAAATAGTTTGGGCAAGAAGTTGGCGTGAGTAAATTGTCATAATTGCAATGCTTCTCTGTTGTTATAAATCATGCTTGCTAAATACTCTTTCGTTCCTAGATTAGACATTACTGATTTTTGTTTTGTGTACTGCTTAAAAAGGAGCTAGGTGCTTTATCTCTAGATAGTCTAGCTTTTATAACACATGGTTGTCGTCAAACCTTAATAAAGGATAAGGTATTTTTCACATTTAACTCTATTTTCATTATTTTGCCATTTTGTTTTGCTTCATAGAATAGATTATAACTAAGAAAAGGCTTATCAATATTTTTAACACTTAAACAGAATTTCATTTATTTTTGTAATACGAAACGTGTTTGCGTAGTTTGGAAAGTATTTACTTAACATTTTAGTAACATGTAGCCTAATATAAATTATTCATTAGTTGTTGTTTTTTTTCCTTTACATTATAGTCTTTATGTGGTTATTATTTACATAATATCACATTGATGTTGCTTGCCTTGTGTCGAAAATAAAAGTAGTGAAATGTATTTTAAAACATAAAAAATGTAAGGTACAAAAAGACTACTTCAAAATCATTATTATGTGTGTGAGTTAGAAAAGCTTTTTAATTTTTCTTTTTTTTTACATTGTTGTGACATATAGATACATTGGGTGGCATTTATAGATATCTTATTAAAATTATAAATCAAGTCTAATTTTTAGTTTAGATTCTTCTAATCTTTGCTTAGAAATTTATCAAAATAGTGGAGTAAATCTTGTATACAGAGAGACTGTCTAAATATAGCTTTGTTCATCAAATGATGGACATTTTAAATAGAATATGAGCTACAAACTATTACGTTTTTGATGAATTTTAATTTACAATATTGACATATTCCATTGAAGTTTTATTCTCTGTATTTAGACTTTCTGAGGATGGATTGTCACAATGTAGTTATAAACATTGAAGCTGTTATTACAAAGAAAAAGGCAAGCGAACAAACAAAAAATATCAAAGATGGATCGTTTTTATTATTTAAGAACATTTCTTTAATATTACATGGTAACCTTGGCAACTCAAATTTCGCCATTTTAAATGAGATTAATCAAAAGAGTTCATGGTGTAATTCTGCCAAATTTTAAAATAAACCAAAACCATATTAACAACTGAATATAATCTACAGTGCAGTCGTTTGTTCTTCTTTTTTTTTAATATTCCTGGTTCTATTTAACAGGGTGGGATATGAATTTAAACTCAAGTGCCAGATAGCTTGCTACCTACTTAATATCACCAGAATTTATCTCCCCTTTCAATTTCAGGTTTCGAAGGGAAAAAATGTGAAAAACTCTCCAGCGTTTCCCTCAAAGCAAAAGACTCCTTCCTCAAGTTACCAAAGGTGGATTTCCGTCACTCTGCCGTAAATATCTCAATCAGCTTCAACACAAAGCGGCACAACGGTATCCTCCTATATGCAGGAGAGCAGCAACATGTCGCCATAGAACTCTTCCGCGGTCGCATTCGGGTCAGTTTTGATGTCGGCAACTACCCTGTGTCGACAATGTTCAGTTACCAGCGAGTGGATGATGGACGAGACCATGATGTTGTGTTCATTGTCGACCGCAAGAACTTCAGTATGACTATTGATCGCATGGGTGCACCCCGCACTATTGTGAATGAAGGTCCCAATGACTTTCTCGACTACTTTGATTCTCTTTACCTGGGAGGTTTGCCCGCGGATGTCAATGCCCATGCATTCAAAAAGTGGCACATCCGAGATGGAGCGAGCTTTATTGGTGAGTGATTATGTCAGCTTGGTTTCCTGTAAGATATTCTGTTATTCCCTTTTTTTACTTTTTAATTTTTCAAGCTAATTGTTTTTTTTTTAATATGAAAGGATTTCTTTGCTTTTTTCCTTTTTTTCTGTCAAATACTGAATATTATTATTATATTATTATTTATCAAATCAAATACTAAACAATTCAATTAATTTCCAAATCTATGTGTATGAATCACACAAAATCAATCAAGCTATTGTTCAGAGTTAGTCACAAAAGGACATTTATCAAGGTAGCTATTAAATTGAAAACTTAACCTAAAATGGGTTGATCAAATTATCACACCATTTCAAAATAAGGTTAAATATTTCTGGTACTATTTTCTGCCCTGACCTCAGTATTGAAGTACGTCTACCATACTCCTTGGGTGAATCTGAACCACACCTTGACTCATTTTTCAAACCTCTACACATAATTTTGCTCTACTTTATCTTTATCCTCAGGCTGCTTCTCCAAGGTTGTGATAAGACTCATTTTTCAAATCTCTACACATAATTTTGCTCTACTTTATCTTTATTCTCAGGCTGCTTCTCCAGGGTTGTGATAAACAACAAGCAACTCGACCTGCTAACCTCCAGTGAGCGTCACAAAGTGTCTCCGGGATGCGATACTGTCAGCGTTGATCCTTGTTCCAATAACAAATGTCAGAAGGGACGTTGCAAGCCCAGACGCAGAAAAGGTGGATATCGCTGTAAATGCAAGAGAGGCTACACAGGCACATACTGTGATCAAGGTCAGTACGAATTATTTTTCTTTGTGTTTCTCTATAGAGGGAGGGAGAGAATTCTCTCCCTCTCTCCGGTTTAACGTCTCCTAGGTTCCCCTGGGTGATCCTATAATTTTCTTTGTGTGATGCTTATTTACATACTTATAGCCACTGCGTGTCCCCGTTCTTTGTCTGTGACACTCCAGCAGCTTTTTCTATCCTACATGTCTGTCATATGCTATTTATGTAATCTTGGTCATGCTTAGCATCTCATAAACATTTATTTATTTAGTGGGTCGGGGTCTTTTCAATAACATATGGTTTTTATAGTTGTTGTTTTTTATGTGTGAATGCTTAGTATTTCTTGAATGTTTACAAGTTTAATGGTTTGGGGACTTCTTGATGATTTGTTGTTTTATTGTAGTTTTTTTAAATTATAATTCTGCTTGTGTTAACAACAAGCACAATATTCAGCAATACATAATATAGGTCCTACTGCCTAGTCTTATAGAGAGATTGCTGATTATTTTGTATCTTTTACAATTCTAATGGAACCATATATTACGAGTTTTTCCTGCATTAAAAGTTGACAGATTGTTGTTTATTATAAATCTCAGTAATATTCATGATATTTAAATTTGTTGTAATTATTTTATTTTTAATATGGACGTGGAATAGTGTGCTTCACTAAAAAAAAAAAGCTACAGGAAATGAATCAACACAGATCAACCCTACATGATAGAATTCTTAGAAAATGCAGATTAAACAATATTTTGAAGAAAGAAATAATTGAATGTTCTTAATCTTTAATTTTTTTAAGTAATGGCATGAAAATACAGGATACTAATTTAAAATCTTAAACAAAAATATTTTAAGAGTTTATAAACATTAAAGACTCAGTTGACAAAGATTTGTAAACAGTTATAAATCTTGAAAAATATTGACAATTTACTATAAGAGTTTCTCAGTCACAAGTTTCTTATATTGTCTTTTTTTACCTACTTGCATTTTATATCAAGAAACATGGTCTTACAAGTAGGCCTATTGACTACACAATCTAAAAAAAAAAATTACATCATAACTGCAATATTTATAGGTTCATATTTTTATATTTTTTCTCATATCCCAGCTCCAACATGTAAAGCAGTGGTTTTTAGAGAGAGATTATCAAGAAACATGGTCTTACAAGTAGGCCTATTGACAGTACAATCTAAAATAAAAAAAATACATCATAACTGCAATATTTATAGGTTCATATTTTTATATTTTTCTTATATCCCAGCTCCAACATGTAAAGCAGTGGTTTTTAGAGAGAGATTCACAGACCCAAGAACAAAGTGCAGATCCAAAGCGCGAGTCCGGTTCCGGCGTTGCGAAGGAACCTGCCGTAAAGGTTGGTGCTGCAATCCAAAGAAAATTAAAAAGCGCCAGATCCGCGTCTACTGCAGTGACAACTCGAGTTATGTCCATGAACTCCAAATCATCCGGAAGTGTTCTTGCAAGCGATGCAACAGAAAATGAAAATTACTCAAAGATTTGGATCTTAAGGAGTAATGTGCTATAATAGTTGTCAGAAATTGTACCCTAATCAGGTACTTGAAATGAAGATTGTGATAACTATTAAAGTTTTATCTTATACTGTGCATAAGATATTACATAAATGGACTGTAAGCAAATTACCTAAAACCCTTGTTGAAATAGGTAAACTTGAGGCTTTGTCAAACAATTATAGGATTAAATCTAAGCAAAGTTCAATATAATTTTTTTTTTCAAGTCGAAACAGTTTTAAGGGCTAAGTTTACAGTTTCAGGTGTTTACTACATTTTAGATTTTTTCACCTTAGGAGACAGTGAATATGAAAGGAATAGTTGGTTTCAAATGCTGTAAGAAAATTGTAAGTTTGCGATAGAAAGTTACCAAACCTCTGACAATATTTTGGGTGAATAGGCCCAGCCTTTGTGCATGTTTGTTTAAAAGTTTAACCACCTCCTGACTAGCAAACATGCATATATTTTGTGCAGATAGTTGATAGTTGATCGCCATTAAATTGTATATTTCCCTAGAATTGTAAAGCATTACCGGTACCAAAGAATATGTACATGCAAATAATTATTCTCATTACATGTAATTATTTTTACCTTTGACTCAAAATATAAATGGCTTGAGTCCATTGATGTTCCTCAATATTAAATATCTCCCATAACAATAATATTATCATATCAATGCAGTATTGATAACATTAGAGGCAAAACAATTTTGGGACAAATGTTTTTATTTATAAAGGCTGCAAGATTAATGGGATGAATACTGATGTGTATAGAGAACCAAATCATTTAGTCTGAAAATAAGCAAAAAATATTTTAGAAATTATAATTAAATAATTGAAGTGGTAAGGAAAATTTCTGCCAACTTATGTTTAAAAAAAACAAGCCTATATGTGCTGTTTTGAAGTATGCATATGTTGTTTTTTTAACGATGAGAGAGCAGATTTCTTTTGTTCCATTTTTATGCCAGATAAGACCTTTATAGTTTATATTTTTAGACCCAACGTCTTGATATATTTGTAGTTCAAATTCAAATGACATCCAAGATTCTGTTAATAAAGAAGAGGACATTGTATAAATTATATGTCGTGTGCTTATGTGTCAATTCTGTGATGAAATATATTTTATGTCAATAATTATTGATAAATACACTTTTTGCTTTGCATTTTTATACTTCTGGGAAAATTTATGTTAACTTTAAGTTGGCAGTATTTTATAAATTGGAGTGAGAAGTCACCCGAGTCATGCTAGATAATTCATGATTGCTATGATGTCTATAGATCAAGAGGTGTATTATTCTATGTGTTGGCTTTTGTTGCTAAAAAAGATATTTACAACAAAAAAGATAGAATATTTTGAAACACCATTGAAGTGAGCTCTTACTGAAATTCAATAAATAATATTTAGGTTGAAGAAAGCAATATAACTGAGAAAGTATATCAGCTAATTATTTTGTCAAATAAATATTTAGACTCTCTCTTTTTTTTTTAAAGAAACAAATTTAAAAATTTTGTGTACAATTTCTTTTTCTTTGAAGGGCAAGATAATCTGTGCCTCTCCTATTAATTGAAAATTGCTAATACTGTGTGTACAGGGGTGTATGTGTTTTTTATTTTTTTACTTTTCCCCTAACAATTGTGTCCTTTTTATGTTTTGTTTTGTTTTTGTTTATTTTGTTTGCCATTTTTCTCTTTTTATGGTTGTTTTTATAGGACATAAACCTACCTCATGATCATGTGTCTACTTCTGATTTGGTAAAGTAGTTTTCATTTAAAGAAATTTGTTTTGTTTTTTTAATTATTGATATTTGTGCATGTTAGTACGCTGATAACAAAATTATGGATAAATGAGATAGTTCATTCAAATGTAATTGTTACGTTTGGACTACAGATTTTTTTTCTTTAACAAAGACAGCAAAAATAAATTGTTAATGAATATTGCGACACAATGTAAAGTTTGCAAGTCCAAATCCCCTTTTCATTTAAGTTGAGTATGTGCTTATCTTACATGTAGCACATTTTTTTCATTCATATATTATTAAACTTTAATGATAATAAAAAGAAAATTTTAAGGATAATCTTTGAGCTTATTTCTTTAAAATAATTTTGATTTTTCCAGAGGATAAATGTTTGGGCTGCACTTCCATGTTTATCCTTTAAAATAAAATTATTATTATGAGCTGAGAATTAAGGGAAATAATCACTATGGTCCTAACGCATCTCCTCTGTTTAAAAAAAAAATCAGATTCATCAATTTCTACAATCATTTTTCTCTTAGCACAAATTTTGTTTACTACATGAGGCTTTTTTAATTATTCAAATTTTGTTTAATTAAGGTGTTAAGCAGAGTAGAAAATTGTCAATGATTCAAATTATAGGATTTATGTACTCAAGATTTGCAATATCAAAGTAATTACTAGCTTTAAACTTTGTTTATTTTCTTAGAGTGAGCACTTTTTTGTTGCTGTTGTTCCTGTTGTTGTTATTGTTGTTACATCTATACTACAATCTATTTGGGGTAATGGTAGTTTGATTTTTTTTTTTAATAAACAGCTTTTTGAATGTGCCCATCATTGATGCCAAAGCATTTTTTTTTTATTCTTATGTAAGTGTGGATCATATACAAAAAGTGATTCATTCTAGCATACATTTTTGTACAAAGTTTATGAAGTTGCTTCACATGTGTATATATGCGCCCATGAAACATATTACAAGTAATTTCATTAAACAAATGACGTTTTACTTGAAAAAAAATGCATCTCGATTTTTGTTTTATAAATGTGTATGTATTTAAGTGCAGAGATCATCGTTTTTATTTTTATGTATTCAGTAAGGTGATGCTGTTTTTAACATTTAAAAAAAAACAACAATTTTTTTGTTTCATCAATTATCCCATTATAATTTACCTTATGCAGCTTGTGTCTCTAGCTTGTGTTCAGTTATAACTTTTTGACATGCTACTCATCTAAAAAATTTCTTTTCTTTTTGTTTGTACTTCTTAATTTCATAAATTCATTGAATCAATTTGAAATAATAAACCTAATCCTGCCGGGCTGGGGTGACAAATAGTTCTAGAAAACCTCTTTTCCCCCTTAATTAGATATGTAAATAAAGTGTTTAAAACAGCAAACAAGAATAATAATATTAAGCAAATATATGTGCAATATTAATTTGGCAACAATTTGCTATAGTCATGGTGGAATTTTCAACCATAATAACATAGAATGCTGTATCAATATCCATCCAGAATTACTGGCAAAATTGCAAAATGTTTTAAGCAAATCACGCACATTGTTTGAGGAACTTTTAGAATTATGTTTTTCAAAGTTGTACTTTTGTCCACTGTCTTGAAATATTTCTATTTAAATAACCTAAAATGTTCTGTTCAAGCAGGTCATTTTCCTTTAATCCCTTAACCAAGAACCTCAGTTTTAACTGGGATAATCATTAATTTTATGAGCAGAAATATTTTGAAGCGCAAAACATTTTTGCAAAAAGAAAAAAAATAGAGCTTGGTAAAATTGCATGTAGTTTAACTAGTAGCCTTTTAAGAGCCCTGCTTAGCTCAAAAATATTAAAATTGTTTTTTTTGTTTTTTTTTCACTTTTCAGGATCATAACTTTACCAAGCCATAAATTATAATTATGTATTATATTTTCTGTTCAGATATCATTCTTATTAAAATGTTTTCTGATCCAACATGGCTTTAACTCTGACTTTTAAACAACTTAAGACATTTCAACATCAAAGCTGTAAAATTTATAAGTTGGAAGAATGCTTTATGTATTTTGATCGTAGCATAATTTGCTGGGTTGTTTTTTTTTCAAAATCTTTCTGATTGTATATTTTGGTCGTCGTAGTCCAGAAAAATTGTGTTTAGGAGAGAGTTGACTTTCTCTCATGTCAAACTTGATAATGAGCGTATATCAAGAGCTCTTAAAAAAAGAAATGAAAATAATACACAGAATGGGTTTATTTATTTATTTTTTTATTTTATTTTATTCATCATTTTAATTTAATCATAAGACTTGTACAATTTCATTTAGACACACTTTTGATGCATAAAATTGACATAAAGCAGCCTTTTAGTATTATTTTGTTTATGCTGTTGTTGTTGTTGTTGTTGTTGTTGTTGTTGTTGTTGTTGTTGTTGTTGTTGTTGTTGTTGTTGTTGTTGATGTTGTTGTTGTTGTTGTTGTTGTTGTTGTTGTTGTTGTTGTTGTTGTTGTTGTTGTTGTTTTTGTTGGTGGTGGTGGTCGTGTTGGTTTTTTTTTTACAATTATCTTAAAATACAAAAAGCAATCTTAGAAAAAAGAGAAACTTTTAAAAATTGTATCGAACACACACAGCCAATAAAAAAAAACCCGTACATTCACACAAAAAATTTTTAAAAATAAAATACACCAATTTGAACTTGAGCACATCTGAATCGTCGACGTCTAGTCGCTGTGGTGGTGATGATGATGGTGCCCCTTGTGGTGGTGGTGGTGTCCTTTATGGTGGTGGTGATGATGATGACCTTTATGGTGGTGGTGATGATGATGATGTCCCTTGTGGTGATGATGATGATGATGATGATGTCCTTTATGGTGATGATGGTGGTGGTGATGATGAGGATCAGGCAGGACTGCCACAATCAGCAGGGCTGAAAGATAAAGAGAAACGTTATAGAGTTAGTACAAGTGACTTTATTTCTAATTACTTCCCTTTTTATAATCGTGAAGCCTAGTTAAACTATAGACAAGCCAATATCTTTGATTTGATATGATTTGCTTTCAGTTTGTTGCTTAGCGTCTAACGTCAGCAGCAAGGCTAAATTATGGAAGAGTCCTAAAACTGAATTTTACGTGCTGCGACAAACAAACAGCACGAGGATATAATCAGGATTACCAGCTGGTCACACGACCAATCACTGAGGGGCCTAATTGAACAAGTAAGCTCGCATTGCAGGATGAGAGGTCCCATTTATGTACGCTTAGATTGTAGCCCTATTCGAACGTTGGTTCTAAGTGGGAACACGCCAATGGTTTATTACTCGCACAAGCTAGCCAGGCTGTAAATTACGACCCTCGCTTTTTATAATTATACTGCACAGTAAATGAAATTTAACAAAAAAGATAAAGGTGAGGATAAAAACAAAAATAGTAAATAATTGATGATGATGATGATGATGATGATGATGATGATGATGATGATGATGATGATGATGATGATGATGATGATGATGATGATGATGATGATGATGATGATGATGATCATGATCATGATGATGACGATGATGATGAAAGATAATTATGAGGACACGAAGATTAGAAGAAGAGAAAGAGAAACGATACATGACATAGTAAGTGCAAGAGGAACAACAGCATGAGGGAAATAGACGTAGCGTTTTCTTAACTTATACATGTAGCATTGTTGACGCTATGACCATTCCAACCAAGAGTTAAAACAGAAAAAGCGCCATTAGCTGGAGAAAAAATGGTACATGTAATTTTCAATGTTGCTAAATTATCATTCGATTTTGATATATTTTATTTTTAAGATAAATAGCCATAACTGTTCTGGAAAAAAACCTCAATTGCCATCGCTTAACCAATACCGTTATTAAAAATTCAAAATGATAACAGAAAAAAATGGCAACTAAATCTTACTCTTTTTTTTTTATTTGTTATTAGTTTCAAACAAAATCTAAAAGAAACATATGAAACGTGCTCAATCATTAAATATTGCAGATGCACTTGAAATGGTAGTTCCATTACAGGCATTATCATTATGTTTAGCTTCTTTTTAATCCTTTTCATATCAGAAGATATAGGTTAGCTATAAGGGTTTCATTTTATAGCTCATTTAGACATTCAGCTTGACCCAGGTCTGATAAGACCTTAGTAAGATGAATAGGGGGAAAGGGGGAAAACTTTATGAAATTTCATTTGAAAGCGCCAATGGCATCTTGGACAGGCATTTTATAGACTAAAATTACATAGATCTAATCTTAATATTTTACTATGGGTGAATGAGTGTCTGAACGATTATATTATTAAGGTATTGATTACTGAATTACATGGAACGAAAAACTGTCCTTTAATTGAAACATTAAAGGCATATAATTATAAAAATATATGAATAAAAATATAGGCATAAGAAAAGAAACGGAAATACTATTAAAATATCTTGTTTCATCCAGAAAGATTTCAAACTGCCCCATGACATGAGATTCTAAAGAACCGTACCGATTATTAGTTATGGAGAATGGGCTCAGTAACGAGTAAGAAGATAGATGAAACTGTGCCATCTACATAACTGTTAACGCATTTCGTGTTAAATAATATCTTTTTAAAGGTTACGATAAGTTTTTTTTTAATGTTGATATAATCTAATAATACGATCTCGCGAAAAAGCGGTTCAGAGTATTACTACAATAAGTAATTTATAAAATGCATAATGTAAAAGGGTGTTTGAAATACTCACACAATATCACCAAAACAACAAGCACCGAAGAGATCTTCATCGTGGCTTGTCAGAAAAAAAAATGTATCTTCAACCAAAACCAGTCAGCGTCTTCAGCTCAAATGAGCGCGACTATAATTATTTCTCAACGACCTTGCTTATATTTATACCATCTTTAAACCATCCGTGAAGATTTCAAGGAGCTTGTAGCATTTCTAGGTAGACCATCAGCTTAAAGCATTAGAGTGACCGATATCTTAAGTTAATTCACAAAAGATTTACGGAACAAAACCAAACCAAAAGCTATACTTAATGGTTTTCCCGAAACGCACGGTTTACGGTTTGTCCTGCATGGTGCATCTCTTGTTTTTCCCACATCGCACCTAATCACGGGCGTAGTGAAACGTGATTGAAAGTATCGTGCCTTCAGTGTCATTCATTGTACCAATCAATCTTTGAAGGTACAATATACCTGTACTTCTATTGTTTAATAGCCAGCAAAGATCCAACCCTTTTTCCTAACGAACTATTCACTTCCCCCATTATCTTTACGAGTCGAATCTTTTCTGTGGTCGGTGCAGTTCTTTTTTCACCAATATTCACACTAGGCCTACCTATACCTAATCATTCTTTTCTTCTTCTAGTCTGACTCATGTATTCACTGCCTACCCGTTGCATGACCAATACGAGGGCACAGATCAACGTTTATAAAGGCAGTGCGATAGACTATTAGCTATAGAAACGTTTATGACAGAGAGAGAGAGAGAGAGAGTCATTATTATTGTTGTTGTTGTTGTTTGTTGTTGTTGTTGTTGTTGTTGTTGTTGTTGTTGT
>RQTK01000712.1:250407-269429 GCA_003991915.1 Elysia chlorotica
AGAGAGAGAGAGAGAGAGAGAGAGAGAGAGAGAGAGAGAGAGAGAGAGAGAGAGAGAGACGGGGGGGTCGGGGCACGTTGCTATTTTTAAATAATCCGCTATCTATTAAGATTGAGGACTAACAATGTCATTATAGACCCATCGTTATTTTGAATGCCAAGATAGATCATAAACGTCAATGCTATGTTGTTTTGATTTGTTTTATTTTGTTTTAACCTCAATAGATATCCAAATTAATCACTAACGTTGCCAGATATGGGACCTAAGCCATACTTTATTAATATTTTGTTACACCCGTTTGTCTGATTTTCTGTCTAAAGCGCAATTACGCATATTTATACCAGCGGCTCATCCTAAATTAACGGTTTTGAGGTGAGAGAGGGGCGGTCGCATAAAGCTAATAATTCTTTTTATTTTCTAATCGTTAAAAAGATTTTGGATGTTGTGATATTCCCTTCATTCAAGTTCATTGTATAAGAGGTAAAAATGAATTTTACCAAACTCCGATTGAAAAAAAGTAATGCTGTCTTTTTTTCTTTCGTAAAGTAGGAGTAAATTAAAGAAAATCAGAATGACGTTCAAATCACAGGCTTCGCGATGCATACGACGATAAACGGGGAACATGATCATGCCCACAAGGCATCATCCAATGGATCCTTAACTCTAGATTGGAGCAATGGTTGGACGCCGGTGCAGTTTAATTTACCTATCGTCTTTATTTTCACCAAGGGTCTCATAAGCACAAGGCTTCTGGTCATGAAATTACTGTAAAGGTTTGTTGTTGTTGTTGTTGTTACCATGTTATCACCATCACCACTATCACTGTTTTTATATTAAATATAAATAATTCAAGTAGTGATAATAGTAATATTAAAATATAATTTTATATTTTAATATTACTATTATCACTACTTGAATTATTATTGCTATCACCATCATAACCACTATTATCATTATTACCATCACCATCACCGCCATTGTTATTATCACCATCACATCTACCACCATCGACATTACCAACATTTTTTTTTTTATTATTGACCATTATTGTTATTAATACTATGTTCTCCGTGGGTTACGCGCTCCTTTTGTCTTGTCTCCATTGATTCCAAAACATTGCAAAGCTAAAAAATAGAACTGGTATTTCATGGCGAAACGCGAACCAAGTTGAACCAACTAGAAGTCCAACCACAGCATTGCAGCGTTTGCGGTTTTTACCTGCAGGTTTTCTGAGAATTTTTTTAATTGCAATCTAGATCTAGATCCGACAGCTAGATCTAGGTTGTTTTTTTTGTGTTGTTTTTTTTACAATAGTGACCTTTGAGAAATCTAGTCCAGATAGATTTATCATTTCTATTTATAATATAGATTCTAGATCTACTGGAATCTAAATTTCTAACCTTAGATTCTTGTTTCTAGCGGTTGCAAGTTCAACTTGTTTAGCCTTCCTGGGTCAAAAGTACAGTGTTGCAGTTGTTAAGCCTTCTTATTCGCATATTTCTACCACAAGTTGAAAGTTACTGAGATGGAGAGTGTCTATATGCATTATATCTAGGCTAGATTTAGTTTTCCTTGTGTCGCTATTAGGCACTAGATCTAGAAATCTACATTTAGATCTAGATCTATTGTTTATGTCCAAATTTTGCTGTGTATTTGAGTGATGATCTTTAGTGCTTTTGCTCAAATGAAATTCTTTGGTCTGATGGTAGAATTTAAAATTTAGAGTTTTAATCCTAGATCATAGAAAGAGATATAAAATTTACCAACTTAACTAGAAAAACATTGCAATAGAAAGCTCTTATTATTATAACCATTTCTTAAACACTATGATATATAATAAAAAACACTATTTATAGTGGTTAGAGACTCAGCCAATGTGATGTTGTAGCCTAAGTCTTAAATATTTTGGCCCCTTTTTCATACTTAAGACGAGTCATAGCTTGTTGTACTTACAACGCTAGGATGTATACTTAGATATAGTCTTACTCCCAGTGGCAGATCTCAATTTTTACTAGATAATCTAACTGCATACTTGAGATCTTTATGATAATACAGGTCTCTATCTCTCTCGGCTGGGCACTCTTGCAGTATTTATAATTGGTAGTTTTTTAGTCTAAACACATCCCCTCAACGAAAAACAAAGATCATCTCCTAGAGTGAATTATATAAAGGCTAAGTTCAATTCATCAATTGAATCAGATCTAAAGAAACCCCTACCAACAAACTGTCAGAGTACCCTCAGCTGAGTATGCATAGATCTAGATCTTATAAATCTAGATAGTGCTAGATGCTATCTTGTTTCTGTCCAAATATTTTTTGGCAGAAACCCTGTGTTTTCCAATTTTACTTGACACTGATAGAAACTATGACTTCTTTCAAAGGTCTGACCAAAGAATTTTATTTGAGTAGAATCACCATACTGTATTAGGAAGAAAAAAAAAGTGTGTGCCTACAATGCCTCTAGACATAGATCATCTAACAAAATTTGCGTGGAATTGGATACATTGCAATGAATAAATTTGAGACAGAAACATTATTTATATTATAAGGTGTATCTATCTATCTCTAGATAATTCTACATGCACAGAATTTCAAAATCTAGTCTACAGAAGAATGGTAACTTTATTCATTGGAAAAAAGTTAAAAGTGTTTATACCTTGGGAATAGTTGTTGGTAGGTTACAAAATGTTCTGAATTGCTAAAAAAGAAAATAAATTTGATGTATGTCCTACACTGTATGCAGCCTTTAATGTGTAGAAAAGCAAGAAACAGAGAGAGAGAGAGAGAGAGAGAGAGAGAGAGAGAGAGAGAGAGAGAGAGAGAGAGAGAGAGAAATATATGCTTTTTTTTTTAATTGCATTGTAAACTGATGAACAGTTTCTTTTCTCAGAGTGCAGTTACTGAGTATGGATGGACAAAGTGAACATGAATTAAAGGCAAGCTCAAAGGAAACTGTGTTTTTATTCAAAAGTCCCAAGGAATCTGAACATGACAAGTTCACAGAGGTCTGTTTGAAATTGGGTATTACTGTATTATTTATTGTTAATTGAATCATTGTTATAAATGCAATGCTTCCAAAAATTATCAAAGAAAAAGAAATAAAAAATAATTTAACTTTTAACACATTTATGTACATGACTCTTATAGAACTCATTTTGTTATTGTAAGCTAACATACATAGAACAATTATTATATACTATTTTGTTATTTCATCAGCTAAAATTACAATTTTAATCAAAGACTATAATTTAAAGATTTTTTTTGTGTGTGTCATGGATTAATGCCAAGCAAATTTGACAATAAAATAGGTCTTACTATAAAATTAAATAGGTCACTCTAGTTTAAAATTCAACTTGATGGGCGAGACTTTCTTTTTTGTTTTCTAGGTGTTGAGAGAAGGGGGAAATAGTGTTTGTGCAGAATACCCTCTAATCAAATTTTTTAAATTTTGTTATTTAAATTTATATTAAATATTTAATATTATATTGGAATTCATAAGGAAACTGAGTCAAATTCATCAATGTTTATTTTAATTTTTTAATTCATCAAAGTTTTTTGGGTTTTTTTGCCTTAGGTTCTGAAACATGCAGGTTTTGCATGTGCAAATATTCCTGTGTTGTCATTCCAATTTGTGAATCAGGAAGATTTGAAATCCAACCTGAGTGCCATCCATCTGTTTTCTGCAATCATCTTCACAAGTGTGAGAGCTGTGGAAGCTGTCAAAAATGTGATACAAGGTATTTGAGAAAAATGAAAGGACAGCAAACAGAAATCACAAGACAGGATCAGAAATTTTAAATAAGAGGGAGTGCTTATTGGTTTGCTTTTTTTTACAATGTAGTTTTATCTTTTTCTCAATTGTGAAATTCTGCGCTTATTTGGGGAAAAGAAAAGAGGAAAGGCTTGTTTTTCTGTTCTGTTTCAGAGGTACTTTTAAAATATTCAATGAACACATAATTGGGGGGTAATGTTAAAAAAAGATTCTAGCTATGCTCTTGAGATAATTGCAACCAAAAGTCGTTAAAAATAGTGTTTCTTTTATTTTATAACTAGGCTTCCAATCTATACAATTACTATTTTGATGATTCTTTCTCCTTGAGATAGAAACTTTTCATGCTGTTATCTCTAATTTTAGCAAAAATGTAGATCATAAAAAGTTACTATCATAAAAAAAAATGTAGATCATAAAAAGTTACTATCATAAAAGAAATCAGCATTTCTATATGTTGTTAAAATAAACATATCAACGATATGAGCATGGATTACATGATTTGACTTGCTACCACTCTAATCAACATTTTTACTTTTCCCTTTTTAACAGACTGTACAAATGTAATTTTTAAGTATAACTATGGTGCATAATACCCCTTAATTTTCAACTTGAATGCTGTATGAAACATTATTATTACAAAGGATAACTTTTTCTACTTTTTGTCATTGAGATCTATGAGCATTAATACATGTATTTAGGTGTGCAAGAAATTCAAGTCAAATTAACAGACATTCATAATTTATTGAAAAATCTTTTTTAAATTTTATATATAAATCTGACTCATCAAACTCGCTTGTTTATTTTAACAGTTTGTTGAATGCAAGATTTTGTTGAAGTGAAGTGTGGTTCAGTGCTGTCAATACAGTACCTTTCTGTAGCCTTACATGCTATTCACATGCTGGACGATCAGTCAGTGGTTGGCTGCCACTCCTTTCACCCCTCCCCTCGCAGCTCGTCATTTTTCATTATGTACCTGGTGCATGTTACTGTAAACAACACTACTTGATGTCAATCATGGCTTGTGCGAGCAGTGTTATTTTTTAAGGTTGACCTTACAGATCGTCAGTGGTCCCATTTCAAACTAGAACATATATGTCATCATTTATTATCACTAACAAGTCTGGTTCATTGGATCCGAGCATTGGTATAAGATAGTTTTGTTGGATGAAAGAAAGCTTAATAAAGACAAAGAAGAGGACAAAATCAGGGATTTTTGTACGTTTGTTGAATGTAGGAAGTTCTTTGAGTCCGCGTTTGTTGTAGCCTGGTTGTATTGAAGAACTTGATGTGCCAATCTTAGACTCAAGACAGAGAGAAATGTGTATAAAAACGTACACAGTTGTCTTTTGTTTATGATAATTGTAATTATGTACTTTCTATGAATTCAGTCACAAACGTGATATAAAGTTAAATAGTTCACCTTCATATAAAATATTTTCTTTTTCTTTCTATTTGCAGATATTGAAGATAATTTGAGCATTTACAATTTGCAAAGTTTTGCAGTTGGTCATACAACAGTTGAAGCAGGTAAGGTTGGTAGAGTTGATAAATGTATGACAACAACAACAACAACAATAATAATAATAATTTAAATAATAATAATAATGATGACGACGATGATGATGATGATGATGATTATGATGATAATAATGATGATGATGATGATGATAGGTTTCAACCCTCAAGGTGAAGAATCAGGAAATTCTCAAGCTCTTGGTGATTACATTCTGCAGCATGGTAAGATTTTCATCACAGTGCTTACGTTGATAAAACTTTTTTTTAAAGCTTGCTTTGTTGTTGCTGTTGTTTTTTGTTTTTTTTAGAAATTAAAAAAAAATTTTCTTTTGTATGGGTGTGTGCGAGTTGTTAACTATATATGTAGTATTTAAAGAGGAGTTATGTGTTGTTGTTGGTACTTTAGAAAGCAAAATCAAAGTTTTTTGTGTATGTTAAATTTAAGGTGTATAATATTAAAGCGTCATTTATACTACTTATTTTACTTGGGCACACGCATCTACCACTAGGTCCTTAGCAACTGAATAGGTGTACTCTCAAGTGTTGTGCTCTTCATTCCAATTCGGGTACATTTCTTAAATTTAAGGTGAAATCGAGAGCATATTTATGCAAAGTTATAAGTTATAACTTATATTCTGTGTGGTTTGCTTGTTTTTACTTTCAGTGAGCAGTACAGACAGCAGACCCTTACTGTATCCATGCTCTAATCTTCACCGCGATACTCTCAAGGAAGTTCTTACCACCAATGGTAAGCAGAAAGCGTGGATCATAAAACTAATTCTGAGTACTGTGTTAAATCAATCATATATGTTCCAAGCGCCAGATCTTTGCTCATAACATATACATGTGATAAACTAGATATACTTGAGAAACTCGTCATAATTTCTGTATTCTCTTTACTGTAAGTAAGATCTAAGGGATACCATACATTTTGTTGAACTTTTCTTTTGGCATTATTAGTTCCCTTTGCCCATAATGGAAAGATGAACTTGGGAAATTTTCAAAATATACTTATTTTTATTGTAGTTTTAAAATCAAATGAGGAGAAACATGTACGGTTCTTTTAAAATGTTATGAACAAATCCGGTACTTCATGGGCTCAATTCTGCTTTTATGTAATATTTTTAAGCATGTGTAGATGAGAATGGCATAAAATATTGTTGCTTAATTTCAAAAGCAATGTTTTTTAATCTAGCAAGTGACAAGATAAATCAGGAGTTTTAAGAATGTTTTTGCTGATTTGTTTCAGGCAAAGATGTGAAAGAAATCATAGCCTATGAAACTTGTCCCAACGAGCGATTGAGGGAGACATTGGAAGAAGCCATTCAGCAACAGGTAGATTTTCCTATTTAAAAAAAGGTCCAATCTGTTAGAAACATGGTAGCTGTTTTTTATTTTCCTTTCATGACTTACTTGGTAGAAAATTTGAAAGTAACTTTAAATGGACAAAGCTCTATACAGGTTATTTGTTTACTCATGTTTTGTATATCTCTTTTTTCTTAAAGGAAAGAAATATTAAAAGCTGATTTAAAAAAAACTTCTTCACAAAGTCAAACATGGGAAACATGTTCTGTGTATATCAGGAAATTTTTTTTTTTTTGCATTCAGTAGTGTGAAAAGTATCTACAATTTTTCTAGTGGAATAATTTGTTGTGTCAAAATCCATGAATGTTTTTTTTCAAAACTGCTTCACAATGTAATTGTCAATGCTTGTATTTGAGCACAAATAGAAAAAATCAGCATCTGTTTAGAAAGGCAAATTGATTTTCAATACACGCTTGATGGTAGGGGAACATATATATATATACATTTTTTTATTTGTGAAATCATGTAAACTGGAAGATTTATAATAATTATTAGATTGTAAAATGAGAATCGTGTTACCGTGACATTAGTTGTCCCAGTAGTCTTCTCTCTATTAACATAAATTGGAATTCAGCCATTCTGTAATTTAAAAGGTTTCTTAAAATGATTAAGCATGCTAAGCAAACCCTCTTCAAATTTGTTATTTTTTTTGACAATCTGGAAAAAAAAATCAATTCTTTTCCTTTCTTCAGGGACCTCCAGATTATGTGGTCTTCTTCAGTCCATCTGGTTTTCAATACACTCTTGATGGTATTGGTGCGCATACAATTCATTTGGATAGAGTGAAGGTATAATTTAATATTTTGCAGAAAAGTCAGGCATTTGTTTTATTCTATGAATCTAACATTGCCTGGTTTAATATTGACTTAAAGGATTTTAACTTGAAGAGTTACTTGAGTTTCAGTTCAATCATTGCATTTTTTTAAACTTCAAAACGATTTTTTTTAAAGGCATGATGCAAAACCCATTAATTTATGAAAGAATAAATTGTTTTTACCTAGTAGAAATAGTTCCATCTTTCAGTCTATAAGTTCTTATAAATTTTGAATTATTGTCATTTTATTACTTTGGACCAAGTTTGAGATGCATCTTCAGAAAATTTAATTCAAATGAATTACATGTGTGGTAAATTTCAACACTGTTTTGCAGTAAAAAGTAAAGGTAGATGGTGTTATTACTGTTAACTTCATATCAATGAAGTCTGTTAAACTTTTTGAGATTATTATTTTCTCATCTCCTAAGACCAATACATGTATGAAACTTCATATTGTTCTGAATCTAATAAATTTTTTTTATGAAGGTTTTCAATGGCTTTGTTTCACTAGTATAATGCAAATCCAAAACTTAATTGGAACATGAATGTTTTTGTTTTTTTTAATGTTAACTTATATTGAGCTTATGAATATAAAGGCGTGGTAGTCCTGGGCTCAGAGCGTCCGCTTTTGATGCAGGAGGCAAGGGGTTTGAGCCCCGTTTAGACTGTTTTATGCCTATTTATTGGGTTGTTGTCAGTATAATGTGACCAAGTCTGGGTATCCTGTTCTGGGGTCCCGTCTGCAACCGAGCGGTGTTGCTGAGATTGGGTGATAAGGAACCAGCCTTTACTTTTAAATAAAGATAAAAACTTCTGAATTAATTGCAATGAAAGAAAAGTAATGTAGATCGATAAAAAAAATTGTTATTTTTGCAATACTCTCTTTCTTTCCTTTTGTCAGTTTGTAGCCATAGGTCCAACAACTGAGAAGGCTATCTGTGATAAAGGATACCGTCCCTTTGCTACAGCTGAGAAACCAGATCCTGAAAGACTGCTTCAATGTCTACACCACGAAAGAAAGAAAGAATTATGAAAGTTTGGGCCTGTCTTGAAAATTCCCATTGCCTTCTATGTGTCATGCTCTTGCCATACCGGTACACCCTGTGATGCTTTTTGCTGGTTATTATAAACTATATATTATATATGCATGAATAGGTGGGGGAAGATTACCATTATATTCTGTGAATATAGGCAGTATGAAATTTTACTTATTTTAACTACCGGTACCGGGTATGCAATTCTGTTACACCACTATTTCAGTGCTATTTATGCACATTGGAGTTATCTTGAACCAACGAATGTTATAAGAATGGCTGTGATAAATGTGTTGTTATGTTGTGTTCAGCATAGACTCCGATCTGTTTAAACAAAAGGCAAAATCATCCCCTGTAAGCATTATTGTATTTATGGACATGATACATGATCATGACTATTCGCAAATATGTTACCATCATCAATGGTTTTACATATTATTTAACATTAACCTTGTAGTCACTAGTTTCTTTTGTTTTTTTTATTCAACCTATATCACTATCAGCATTGTAGGCTTCTGCCAGCAATTTATTTCTTTATTTCTTTTTTATGTCATAAATAAATCAAGACTGCTAATTTCAATGTTTTAACAATGATTAGAGCATGTGACAGACAGATAAGGTGTACAAACATAGTTGGTACACTGGTGTTTATGTACTGCTTAGGTCACAATACAATGTTTAATCATACCAGTTTGGCTCAGCTAAATAATAGCATTTCTTCCATCTTCACCTTTAAAAAGAGTGGAAATAAAATTAATAGGAAGGAGTATTTTTCTTTTAATTAAAAAGAGTGAAAATAAAATTAATAGGAAGGAATATTTTTCTTTTAACATAATTAAGTGCAAAATTGAACATGGCATCTTTGTGTTGGCTTGAGAAATCTGGGAAAAGGTTTATAATTATTATTTTTTAACCAAATATGTGTCTTTTAGAATTTTAAAAATGATAGAAGAAAAAAGATTACTCGCACTAGAGCAGTAGATTTAAAGACCCCAACGAATTGTTCTGATGCTTTAACTGGTCTTACAGACTTTAGTTTGTTCTCTAACGTATGGATTTATGTTTAAGAAAATGTTGGGATCTGTGCATTTGTCCAATACGGATCATAACTTACATAGGTAACGGGTACATGTATTTGTTGGGTGGCGTAGAAAACACTGCCACTCCTGGTCAGTGCCAGATTCAGGTTGCATGGGTCCCTGGGCCCAGCTCAGGTGGGGGGCCCCTCACTTCCTTATGATTGGCCTCCTATTATGAATAATTTTACATAGCGTTTTAAAGGGGTGGGAGGGGGGATGCCTATCTATCAATAAGGCGTTTTTATGCTCTATGTGAAAATAACCAGAGGTTATACATTATTAATCCATTTCATACTGACATTTAAAGACAATGCCAGGGGCATCCATGTACAAATGTATTTTGAATGAAAAAAAAAATAATAAAACCATCAGTTTTTAAAAATTGTTTGTCATATTTGTTTAAATGTTTTTGGCTTGAAATTTTGTGCTTCATTTTGTGTTTATTGCCACGTTTTCATTCTGAATCAATACTTTGGTCTACTACTAAAAAGCATTACATTTTTTTTTTCAATTCATTACAGTGTTTCTTGTTGGTAGTTCTACTACTAGCGTGCCTCTGATTGTTTCTCTTTAGTAAAAAAGATACAATATTATGGGTTGATATTAAATTTATTGACAAAGACTGGTATAAAAATTTCTGCACAAAAACAATATCAAATTATAACTACTTGTAATTTGCTCTCATGTAGCATATATTGTACTAAAATTCTTAAAAAACAAAAGGGCTGTTATCAATCAAAATATTTGTTGTATAAAAAAAAAAAGTGTTATCTTTTGTTTTACATTCTGCGTTGTCTTAGTTCAGAACACCAGCCTCTTTTTTATATCAAACGCCCATGACAGGAGTCCTGAGCAAGCCATCGATCCAAATTTTATGAAACATAATAGAGACCTACAGTGCAATGGGTAGAACATAAGGCCAGAGCAGTAGTGATAACACAGATACGCAACAATGCAGTATCTGTCTATAGGGGATTTAAAATATTAAAAGGGCACATCCATACAACCATCTATAACAAAAGGTACTTCAATAATACAGGTAACACAAAGGAAGAGGCAAAACACGCAACTTGAGATACATGGAGAAAAAAAAACAGAAAGGGGAAGACGGGGAAATTTAAAATGTCTACTGTCTTCGTACTGACATTAGACTGATTTGAAAATTAGTTAATAATGTGCAGAAAACTGCTTAAAAGGAGATACGAAGAAAGACCACAATGGAAACGAGTTTATCAAGTGTAGTGCATTTTATTGGTGAAAATTCGAGCCACGGAAATACTTGAGAGGAAGAAAACAAAAACCACGAACAAAAAAAACAAACAATAGTCAACTTGCAACTCTCGTGAAACTGAAAACAATTAAGTTATTTATCAACAACAAATCCCATGTCTCATGACACAATGGGTATAGCTGCATTAGATTTAGAGAGTATTGACATGATCAGCGGTTTTAGGCGGAGGCCCCAGAAAATGAGTTCAGTTGCGTCCTCAGGCTTGTTTTACAAGGAGTGCATTAATTCTAAATCTAATGGGATTGGAGCAGATTTGGTTACCTCAAATAATATAAAAAATATACGAATAGTTTTACCACTCTAGACTATTAAAATGGTGTCCCTGTTTTAATAACTTTTATTTGCTACATATTTTTTCGGTGGCTTTGTTTGAACTGTTAACTACAATGCAGTCTCATTTTGGAAATTTCAAACAAAAGTTTCGTTTTTTGGGAAACAAGAAAAACTAGGATAAACGCTGTAATAAGTAAAGTCGGTGAAATAATGCTAAAGAAACTTGGTTAACTCATTAAGTTTAACAATAAACGTCTTAACGAATAACATTGTTAACACCTTGACTGAAAGTTTTCTTAAGGAGGACAGTCCTCGGTTTTTATATTCTGGACAGTTAGCGATTCAGACGATGTCTTCCTAAGATCTTGCACCAATTTTAACACCCCGACTTGGAACTCTAACACTTGCTCTTCATTTAACCACTGCACTGATGGGATTATTGATCGGAAAAAGAGCATGTGCCTGTTATTGTTCTCATACTCATGTGGTGGTAGATCTACTTGTCCATCGTCTTCGACGTCGTGTCTGTAAAGATTCAATCTCCGTTTTTTTCGATTAGGTCTAATTCTAGGCCTTGGTTCGGGCACGTCTGGAGAGTCGTCTGTTCCGCCATTGCTGCATGGTACACTTGGTAGGTCTAGTGATGGAGCAGCAGCATTAACATTTGCCTCCACAACAACACCATCTGTAGTTTCAAGAACATCGTCACCCAGTGGGTCAAGCAGTGTAGATGCTGAATCGATATCTAGGTCAATATCAACATCGCTTCCGGTTCCAGCATTACTATCCGAATTGTCCGCTGTAAGGGAATCTTCTTCTTTGACTTTAATTACTTTCTTCAAAAAAGAGAGCTGCTCCTGGAAGATATATCTTCTTGGATGTCTCCCTTTTGGCGTTCGATTGTCGCTTGAAATACGTTTCTGTGCCTTTGCCCAAGTATCCCGGACGTTCTTCCATCGCTTCATGACCAGTCGAACTGGAAAAGAAAGTAAATGTATACAAGAGGCTGCCTACATTTTTATGTATCCTAAGTTTATAAAACAAAAATCCGATATCCTGTTTTTAAAACAATTTGCTAAACGTAGATAAACATGCATACAAGTAAATGAAACGATATTATTATTCTAAAAATTCAACAATAGGCCTACTAATGTGGCTGAAAATTTGCTTTTAGGTAAACCTCAGTAATTTTTGGTGGCAACTGATGTGATGGTCTCCATTAATCGAATTTTGTTGTTTGAAACCCGCTCTTTATTTGAAATCCCTATACCCAAGCAAAGTAAAATCGACTTAAGCAATTTCAATTGAGATGCGTGGATCGACTATTTGCGCACTGGAAAGGTGGTCCCAACCCATGTGTATTATGAGTGACTCTTCTTTGTTTATTGTTTGGGGGTGTTTGAAATAGGGAGATCGAGAGAGAAGAGTGAATAGAAAAAGGGTGGGGGAAGGGGAGAGGGAGAGAGAGAAAGGTGTGTGTGTGTGTGTGTGTGTGTGTGTGGCGGGGGTGTTTCTATGCTCCTTTAGTTTTACGTAAGCACTATATAGGCTATTATTGTAGACGAGATCCATGACTGACGCCTGACATATTTACGTGCTGCCACACACGAAACAAGACAGGGCGGGGATACCTGGACTCCTGTCTCAGCCAGACACGATCCAACCAGTAGGGCACAATCGCCAGAGGGGGGGGCAGCGAAACTTCTTGTTTTCGTTACAAAATGTGATAGGCTAATAAAGTTAAAACGCAAATTTTACATTGTATAATGTATTATAGGCTATATAGAAGGTCTGCCTCCCCAAAAGGACCGCGATTATTAACCTTTTAAAAATGGTTTGCTACCACAGACTAGATAAGTGTATTACTTCATAATTCTGAGAGCTAGCTTAATACAATAACTACTTTTTAAAATAGTTTGAGCCTTACAATCTTTCAAAGTACGTAGGCTATACCACCACAGATACGGTAGATAAACCTTTAGAGAGAGAACGAGATGGAGAGAGAGAGAGAGAGAGAGAGAGAGAGAGAGAGAGAGAGCGTGTAAGAGAATGCTTTTAGGTAAACCTCAGTAATTTTTTTTTGACAGTTGATGTGAGCTTGATTGTATCCATTAAACTACATTTGTTTTTTTGTATACCTGCTCTTTATTTAAACTCCCTATACACAATCATGCAAAGTAATCTCAATTTGAGCATTTTAAATAGTGGTGCGTGGAAAATTGCTCAACCCATGTGACTTTTGAGTGACTCCTTTGTTTAGTGTGTGGGAGTGTGTGAAATGGGGAGATCGAGAGAGTATAGTGAATAGAAAACAAAAGGGTGGTGGGAAGGAGAGTGAGATTTGTGTGTGTGTCTGTGTATGTGTGGCGGGGGTGTTTTGTTTTGTTTTGTTGCTTAACATCCAACGTCAGCAGTAAATAGACTGTATTGTAGACGAGACCCAAAACTGACGCCTGGCAATTTTACGTGCTTATACATACGAGACAAGACAGAGCGGGGATGGACTCCTGTATCCGCCGGTTATATTTAAGTGACACCGACCCAACCAGTAGGGGACGAAGTCGTCAGACGCGGCTCGAACCACGGACCTTCTGCGTCGTACGCCGATGTTCTACCCCAGGACTAATCTCTACCCTTTCAGGGTTTTCTCAAAACTAAATTATATCGGTAATGATATGAGTGTTTTGGAGGTTGTGAGACTTGAATGTGCGTGTGTGTGTGTGTGTATGTGTGTAAAAAAAACCGACCACGATAATTGACCTTTTAAAATGGTTTGCCTTCACCAGTGCATTGTTTCATAACTCTGAGAGCTATAATTATACACAATAATTGCATGTACTTCTGAAAATATTAATAGTTTGGCCCTAACAATCATTCAAAATAATAATGTAGGCTATACCACCACAGATAGAGATAGAAACTACTTTTTAAAATAGTTTGAGCCTTACAATCTTTCAAAGTACGTAGGCTATACCACCACAGATAGAGATAGACCGTTAGAGAGGGAACGAGATGGAGAGAGAGAGAGAGAGAGAGAGAGAGAGAGAGAGAGAGCGTTCAAGAAGCAAATAAAGAGGACTAGAAATTCTTTTTCGGGGCAATGATTAATCTAGTGCTAAACTATAGAGCACTTACGGGAACTGTTTTGCTCATGCTCTTTCGCTTCATCATAATTGGCGAACACTGCTCTGCAAACTTCTTTCCATGCGTTGGCTGTTGATGATGAGCATTTGTATAGTCTGTTCCCTTTGTCCCATATAATTGGATATTGTTCAATAACCGCTATCAAGAACTCTGTGTCGAAAAGGCCTTTTATCTCCTCTCCTCTTGAGGATCTCCAAGACATTGGGAAAATTTGCAGAGGAAATTCGATTATTTTTATGAATATGGCTCTAGGCCTATGTAATTTAATATGTTGTAATGTCTTCAAATATATATTATTGAGTAACTTTCACTTTTTCATATAACTGAAGCAAAGTTTCACTTTGAGATCATTCTGCAGGTACAAAACGTTTGCTCAAGACAGTCTAGATCTAAAAATTTGCCTGTGTTTAAAAATCGCACAGCGGAGTGGGCGGTGTGTTATCTATCGCGTGCTGTACCGCGCACGACTTTTGGTCAACGGGAAATCGCGCGGCGAAAACTCCTAGATCTAATCTAGATCTAGTTCAGCACACGAAGTTCGTATGCTGTAGGCCTACTTCGCTAAGAAATAGCAAGTCTATAGGTTTCAGGCCTTTTTAGAATGTAGCAGTGTACCTAGGACTAGTAAAAATCTGCAAAAACTCAGCAAGGTTCGCTGGTCTTTATCATGGGCTTTGACACTATACCCCTTTTCGTATACCGGTACTTGTAATTACTTTTGCTTTACCTTGTTAAAAGAAGAAGACAAAACAAGTCAATTGATAATACATAAAAAATAGAAACAGAAAAATTACCGCCGGCTGAATACAAATATTTTTTTTTTCGGGGAAAAAAACAACAGAGAAAAACAAGCTTTTGTTTGTTTGCTTGTTTGTTTGTTGTTGTTGTTGTTTGTTTGTTCTTATAATTCTTCTTTTTCATATTTTGGCATAATTATGTACAAGAATATAAAACCTAAGTACACGAAAAAATGTTTGAAAAATACACTTCCCCGCCCCTCTATTTTTTTCATAATAATTCTCTATAAGATTAGTTTTTCCCCTTTGACTGAAAAAGGAATAAAAAAAAAAGGAAAGCTTGTTTCAATTTCTCAGTACTTTCCCTTTACCCAGTAACAGCTGTAGCAGCAGCAGCAGCAGTAGTAGTAGTAGTAGTAGTAGTAGTAGTAGTAGTAGTAGTAGTAGCTGTAGTAGTAGTAGTAGTAGTAGTAGTAGTAGTAGTAGTAGTAGTAGTAGTAGTAGTAGTAGTAGTAGTAGTAGTAGTAGTAGTAGTAGTAGTAGTAGCAGTAGTAGTAGTAGTAGTAGTAGTAGTAGTAGTAGTAGTAGTAGTAGAAGTAGTAGTAGGGCTAGATTTATACTGAAAGACAAACACATCTGCTTTACAATGATCTAAAGCTGAAATGCATCTCATTCTAGCAAAGCAGTGGTAGCTACAATGTAATTTTACATGTATCACAGTATGTTTTCCTTCATTACACGACGACAACCAAAATTTTGAGGAATGAGCCTGCACAAATATGATTTGCAATAGCAGTATTTGACGGGCCATCTGGGTAACTTTATCAGTGATACAATAAGCATGCCTTGGGTGAGGGAAACAAATCCTAGTCTCTTTTTCATATTCCAAAATTTTGTTTGGCTGATCAGTACCACAAAATTAGCTAAATGTCTATGTGTTTTATTTTGTCAAATACATGTAGACAGTGCTTTGTTTTGGGCGTTTTTCAGTTTGTAGGATGCAATGCTTTGGTACATGTCACACATAACCATCAAGGCCATGTAGGCAATTCATACAATGTATTTGTATCCAGAAAAAAAAGATCTAGGACTCATTGAACAGGCTTGTTTCTGTAATGTTTGTCTTTTGATTGATATATAAATTAGAACAGAGATGACCAGACTTGAAAGTGTTGGACATGGCTTGGATCAATGTTTGTTCTTGGTGGACATATGTCTGAAACTTGGAAGATAAAATGTATAATACATTGTATTACTAAGCAAATTTATTCTTTAAAAAATTTAATTTCTTATTGTTGGGATGCTACGATGAAATTTTAAGGCTATTTTAGAGGCATAATTTTAAAAATTTCAAAGCATCACACAGAAGGCTTTTTTCTGATATCTATCTTCTAGATGTTCAACACCTTTTTGTTGTTGTTAGAAGTGCCATTCATCAGTTGTTGTTTTTTTCTAAATTACAATAAAAGCGTTATGTGACTCATCATAAAAGCAATATCAGAACTTCAACTATCATTGGCATCAAAATCTCGAAAAAACAACAAAAAACAACCCCAAAAAACCTTTTATTTTACATATCTGAAGAGATGAATCTCTAAAATGATACCGTATTAGTTTCATTTTCCTTTCAATATCTACTGAGATACTCTTTAACTTTAACCAAATCAGTGCAGCTTTTAACTTGATACAGGTACTTGACTTTTACTTTTTTGTATGTCAATAACATCAATTAAAAAAAACGGGTAAAGCAAAACGTTTTCACCAGGTTATTTTGATTTTTTTTTTCAACTTTAAAAGGTTTCTACCTACATTTTCATAAAATTAGAGGCGACAAAACAAAAAAATTCTGAATATTAGAACAAAATCTAAAAAATATTACCATGTAGTATTGTATGGCAGCCTGGTTATAGAATAAAAGAAACATGCCTACCATACAATACTTGATGGTTCTTTCGTTCAGATCAAAACGTTTTATTTTGCCACCTATATGTTTACCAACAAAAATCTAGAAAGAACCCTTTTTAGCGTAATTTCTTTACAATAAAGAAATGCTAAAATATATATATAAAGTTTGGTTTTTTAATTAAAATTTTAAATTTATTTTGAGGAATCGAAATTGGAGTACAAATCAGAAACAACAGGCAATCTTTGGAAATCCAGTAATTGTTTTATGACTCATACTTCTATAAACTAAAAATATAGCTCTGGGCTCAGGTATGTTTGTGGTAGGGTGTTACAGAAATAAATTGAGTATTATTACTTTTTAGTAATCCGATTCTTTGTTATTATTAATATTTTATGAAGTATCCACACTAACTAGAATTTTTTTAGAATAATTATATCTATCAATAGGAATTTGGATATTTATTAAATTACTTATATATTTAAAATATTCGACATTTGCAAATATTTTCTACATAAGAACAAAACCATCCTAGAGTGACACCCTTGCTAAAGAAAACAAAAAGTAGTCAATACACACATTGTTTCCTTTAAACGTCATTCCTACTTCCGAAAAGAACGTTGAATTGTGTGTATAATCTTGCATCAAGAGCTTTGAAACAACCAAAAGGTATTGTTCTTGTCTGTGTATGTGTTGAAGAATTCATTTCATGTTTGCTCAAATGTGTACACATTATACTTCCTTTAAACGTCATTCCTACTTCCGAAAAGAACGTTGAATTGTGTGTATAATCTTGCATCAAGAGCTTTGAAACAACTTTTTTTTAAAGTAACAACCAAAAGGTATTGTTCTTGTCTGTGTATGTGTTGAAGAATTCATTTCATGTTTGCTCGAATGTGTACACATTACAACAAAAGGTGTGTTGTATTTGTAGCATCTTTAAATTGCAACTTTTTAAAGTCTCATTTTACAAATTATAATCAATTCGTAGATTTTATATCTGGTAAGTAATTTTTAAAATATGTTTTGTGGTCAAACAATCTATCTTTACCCTCTAAACCCACATTTAAATTGTAACAGTGTTGCACACTACTATACTTTGGGTCGTAAGTTAAACGTCACGGTTGTTTGCAACTTGTCCTTATTATTCGCAATTGAAAGGCGTAAGCTTATCGCAACACTGTACTTACAACCTCTCGTGATTAAAATATGTGCATGTAAAAAGGTACACAGCTTTTTAGTGAATGTTGTAATGTATTCTCTTATAAAAACGACGCTTGGTTTATTGTTCAATTGCCTAGAAAAGTGGGGTTGAAGTTATTAAATCGCTCAATCATTGTTCAATATAAACCACAGGTGTTGAAATAATTTAAAGTCTGACCGTTTCTCATTTATAAACTTAAAATGTAACGCTATTTCCTTATTATTCCATATGTATTTTTGTTGTTCATTAATTTAAATTTAAATTTTTTTTTTTACACAATTCTTTTTTATGTATTCATTTTATCCTTATTATAGTAAAATAAAAATTCAAAAGTAAACAAACTAAATAATACCGAACGCCCTTTTAAAGAAGACTTATTTAATAATTGTATACGTTGTAAATGGATGCAACAATTAAATAACAAATATACAGCACTATGACATACTTATTCAGGTGTGTTAAACATACATTTAATCATGAAATCAAATGCAAAATTATAGTTCTATTTACTTGAAAAATATTCAAGACATTTTACTCACATAACAAAACAGGAAAAATCATCATGCAACCAATATTTAGCATCAAACTTAAAATGTTCTCAAAGTTAGGCTTTACATTCGATCAAGAGATACACCATAAGCTACGTCAATGCAAGATGAATAATACAGTCTAATCATATTTACATAGATATACAGAGTAATGTGAAATAAAGGATAAAAAGACTATACACGTCATAGGCAATTCATTCTATGTACATTTGGTTTTTAAAATTTGCTTCTACGTCAATTTTCCCACCACTCCATCTCATCGTCAACCAATTTTGATGTTGGTTTATGAATTGGGTTTGTTGTTTTGATCTGTGATCTATAAGTATTTCTTGACAAATTAAAC
>RQTK01000713.1:16771-28319 GCA_003991915.1 Elysia chlorotica
AACATGCAACCTCCCGACAGAGAGAGGGACTTGAGTCAGATGCTTAAGCTTTTTAACATAGTTATTTTTCAATACTTAAGGGATATGGTAGCCCTGTGGTATATTTTCTTATTCCAAAGTGTGTGTCATTGGGTATTTTAAAAATCATTAGCTGGCGCCTGTATAGTTATATCAAAGACTATTTACTTTCTGTGTAAAGTTATAAACTTTGTTTTTTTTTATGTATAAAAAATAGAATGTGCGGATTGTTTGTAAAGTAACGCATTGACTTCAGGAACGATCCATTCTCCTGTACATTTCCAGATAAAAGTGATGGACTGTCGTGCTCCAACCTGAACGGTGGATGCCAACAAAACTGCACAGACCTGGGACAGGACTCCTACTACTGTTCATGCACTTCAGGTTTCAAGGTCAACCCAGCATCCCCCAAGGAGTGCTTAGGTAAAAGAGATGGTGATTGTGTTAATTTCAGTCATTTTTGTCATTTTTGTTCTTCTTGTTCTTGTTCTTGATGTTGTACTTGTTTGCTGACGCTGTACTTGTTGCTATTGTTTGTTTATCACTGCTATTATTGCTATTGTTTGTTTATCACTGTTATTATTGCTATTGTGGCTGTTATTACTTTTATTGTTTTTGCTGCTGTTGTTTTTGTTGTTTAGGCCGTTGTTGTTGCTGTTGTAGTTTGTTTTTGTTAATGCTGTTGTAATCGCCGTACTCTCCACTTCTGTTATTTTCTATCACTTTCCATCATTGATTACATTTTTTTCACATATGATACTGACAACATCTAAATCTAGTGATTCGTTTTAATGTTCCCCACCAGATATTGACGAGTGTGCGGAATGGGGAAACAACTGCCCCCAGGCCTGCATCAATATGAAGGGATCCTTCAAGTGCGGCTGCCACGAGGGATTCTCTGATCCCCAGAACAGGGGGCTCAGGTGCAAATCATCGGAAGGTGAGGAAACTTTTGTCATCAAAATCTGGGGAAGCAAATCACTCGCAGTCCGCAAACTTTTGGGGAGATGGTTCTTCTTTTGGGGAGATAACAAATTTAGCCTGAGATAGTAACTCAATGAATGTACGCGGGTGTAATGTATCTGATTCATTCAAAATAAACTTCATATTTGAGACAATTGTGGTGAATCAGGTATATGCTGCTAATATAAGTCCAGAGTCTAAAACCTTAAAACATACATTAACACTTTCACTTTCAAAGGAAGCAAAGTATCTCTGGTTCTAGAAATGTTACATCTGTGGGTTTTTTCAACCTATAAACGATCATTTGAATCTTCTTAACACACCATCGATAATTTAGAAATGCTGAGAGGTTTACACTGGTTGCCTCACATCAATAATACTGTCTCATTTTAAATAAAACTTCATTTGTCACCATTATAATAAACCAATTAGGTCTGCTCAGCAGTTATTTTTTGTGTCTCATGTTTTCCATATTATAGCCAATAGTGTTCAGATGCTGGACGCTAAGCAATAACAAACAAACAAACAAACAAACTCTCTGATGTTTTCCATGCACTATCTTCTCAGGTGGCCGGGTGGTTATCCTGTTCACCGTTGGTGATGAAGTGCGCCAGTATCGAGAGAAGAGCAAGGAGTACACGAACCAGATCGTGTCTGGTGTGAGAACAGCTGGGCTGGACGTTGACCTGGATCGACGCTTACTGTACTGGACAGACACGAGTCTGGGCCGAATATACAGGTAGGCTATAGATGTTTCTGTGCTGACCTGCGGTAAAACAACGAAACAAAATGAACAGGTGGGCATTCTCAATAAGTTCAATTTTAAAACAGATTTTGTAGATTAGCATTTAAAGAGTTTATTACTATTATTATTATTATTATTATTATTATTATTATTATTATTATTATTATTATTATTATTATTATTATTATTATTAGTATGATGAAAAGTCTTCTTTCACATTACATGTATCCTCAGGACAGCTATCCCCAAAGACGAAAAGAAGAAGGCTGTTCCGCAGGACTTGAAAGTTCCAGAGGTTTCACGGCCTGAGAGTATCAGTGTCGACTGGGCGGCAAAGTAAATACATAATAATACTTTAATTCTTTAATCCTTGCACTATACTCTAAATGAGTATATTGAACTCGCTATAAACCATGCTGTGGGATTTAAAAAAACAATATTTTATTAGATTAATACTTGTTGAAGAAATAATTTTATATTTAGTAGCACTTTATATAGATGCACAATATTTCAAAGTTGTTTGCCTTAATAAAATAAAAGAAATGATAAAGATGATTCATATACGTATACAATTTCCCAGGAACATCTATTGGACTGACTCAGAGACAAAGACAATCTCAGTGGCAAACGAAGACGGACTTTACAGGAAGATACTCATCAGTCGGAACCTCACCAGACCAATGGCCATAGCTTTACACCCAGGATCAGGGTAAAGCTCCAGTAACATCAAGTTTAAAATTTTATAAATACAGTTATTTCCTCCTCAAACATCCTTAAAACAAAAACAATACAAAACAAAATATATGGGAATAAGTTTAGTTAGTGCATGACATTGGTTAGCCGACTTAGCTCTAATCTTTTAGAAAAAAATGATCAATTCTAAACTGAGAGAGGACTTCCCATTCTTTGAACAAAGATATTATAATTTCTGGGCATCTGCATTGAGACTAAACGCAATTGCATCAACATCAATTGCTTTGTACTCGAAAAAAAAATGTCCTTTAATCACTTTTTTTCAGACAATCAAGTAATTATGCTACTCTGAATATACATAATTGATTTTGTTCGAATATTAAAATTGATCCTGTCTATTTTTAAACTATGATGACAAGTAAAGTACAGTGCATACCTTTTTAAATATCTGAAGTATGTTTCAATGGAAGACGTTAAAGATTGATTGATAGATCTCTGGTTTCCACACGCCAGCTACATGTTCTGGACAGACGCCAACGAGTTCCAGCCGAGGATAGAGCGAGCCTGGATGAACGGAGAGCGTCGTCAGGTGATCGTGTCCCAGCGACTCGGCTCCCCGTCCGGGCTGGCCGTAGACCACTACATGGGCGGCAGGCTCTTCTGGTGTGACAGCAAGGAGAACCTTGATAGAGTCCGTCCGGCCTGACGGCACTGGCAGGGTCGTTGTCACGGCAACCAGTAAGGAGAGAGAGAGAGAGAGAGAGAGAGAGAGAGAGAGAGGGAGGGAGAGAGAGAGAGAGAGAGAGAGAGAGAGAGAGAGAGATAGAGAAAGAGGAGAGAGAGAGAGAGAGAGAGAGAGAGAAGAGAGAGAGAGATAGAGAGAGAGAGAGAGAGAGAGATAATATGTTGAAGTATTGTCGAGAGAATATACAAATTAACATTTTAGTTGAGACAGACACAGTCACAATTACATTAATTTATCACTGCACACTATCCCATTTTCTCCCAGGAGCGTACAACCCTGTGTCCTTAGACATTTTTGAAGGGTCCGTCTACTGGTTGTCCCAGACCCTGGGCCGTCTTGCCTCCATGGACAAGTTTGGAGGAAAAGAAAACGTTACCATCCAGACGGGGCTTCAGATGCCCAGAGCTCTCAAGGTCTTCCACATGAACCGTTACAACATGTCAGGTATGTTTCAGTGAGTAATGGCATCGCTTGAAGCTTTATGTGTTGTTTTTGAGAAATAATACAATATGGAAGGTAGTATGTATGTTATTTTCTGAAATTCAGGACAGCATGTTTATTTGTGTGTGTGTAAAATAATAAGTACGAGTATTAAACATAATTTGTTTATTACATGCACAAATTTAAAACTCTCAACAACTTTCATGTGTTCAGTCATTGTAAACAATTGTAATGCATTTTCTCATTAATTAACTCCGTAGTAAAATCTGCTTGCAAGTATATGCAAAATATGTTAACTATCAACAAAAATTTCCTATGTTCACTAATTGTAAGGCATTTTTCTAATCTACTCACAGTCAAGTCGGCCTGCAAGTATATGAGCTGCTCTCACCTGTGTTTGACGGTACCTGGGGGTGCTCAGTGCGCATGTCCGGAAGGAACTGGTTTTATTGTCAACACGGGAAACACCGTTTGTGACGCAGGTACTTACCTGGCAATTCTTGACATGACAGTTAGTTAGAAGATTCTATCGCAGTATAGAGAAAGAAGGCATATAGAACTTTGTTATTTCGGTTTCTCGACGATTCTCCCATGTACTGAGTTTATGGGTTCTCTTTTTCATGGGCTGGTTTAATTGTTTTTCAAACACATAATTAGCAATAACAGCAATTTATTGTTAAACTGTTTTTTGTTTTGTTTTAATAACATTTAATAGGATTTTTTTGTTACTTCTAATGATACAAAAGCTAGCCAGGAGTGTTTTAAAAAATTAGCTGTGGATGTAGATGTTTACCTTGCTATGTGCAAAGACAGATTGTGAAAATAGGTTTGTACTCAGCTGTCTCATTATAACCCAATAAAATACAATTTGGCAATATTGCGTCCCTCTAACGCCCACAAAACTTACTTTTGCACACTTTGGTGCCATAAAACAAGGTGCATTAAAATTTGCGTCTTTTAATGGTTTAATGGTCTACTTCTCCCACACTGATAATTTTTGTGTCTAAAGCAAAAACTGAAAATAGATTAAAATGTTAATAATGTCCCTGCAACACTGGGGTGGGGGAAAAAATTGGCTCAGTGGTAGAGCGCCTGCTTCTAGATCGGCAGGTCCACGGTTCAAACCCCAGGATTGGTCAAAAATTCAGTAGTCAGATTAAGATCTCAATTGTTTGGGTCTGTGTTGGTATAATGTGACCGGCTGAGACAGGAGTCAAAGTCTCCCTGCCCTGTCCCTTGTGTGGTAGGATGTATAACTATCAGGCACTCAACTGGCTTTATTATCTACTGGTTATACCAACCTTTTTGTCTTTAAAAAAAAAATTGTATAATGTATAATAGTTAATACATACTTATTTCGATTGCTTCTCTTGAAAATTCAAACATACACATATTATTCCTCGAGCTTCGAGAAACTGCAGTTATAAAGCCTTTAGTGTCAATGAGTCTTGTTTTCCTCCTTGATTCTCAGACATAAACCTTTAGCGTCAATGAGTCTTGTTTTCCTCCTTGATTCTCAGACATTGTTCAGCCCGAACGCACCCAGCCTGTGAAGGATTGCCCCTGTCTCAATGGCGGCGTTTGCACAGGAGGAGATAACTACATGCTCGCTCAATGCATTTGTCCGCAGGGTAAGTCTTTCTCTTTGGAATTTCAATTTTTTGAAAGTTACATATCGTAGTCAGAAAACATTTCCAAAGTTGATTTATGAAGACTGCTATTAATCTAACATGACATTGTACTTACGGCCCATGATCTGAGCTTGTTGTTTGTTTATTTTGTTTCTTAACGTTTCATATTAGCTCTATAATAATAGTATATATTGTGGATAGGCCCTAATATTTCAGTCTGACAATTTTACGTGCTGCCACACACAAGGCAGGGCGGGGAGACCCAGATTCCTGTCTCTGCCAGTCACACGAAACTGACACTGATCCAAACAGTAGGAGATTAAATCGAACAAATAAAGTTTTGACTGATTGCAGGATTCGAACCACGTGCCTTCTGATCTGGTGACCAACGCTCTACCACCTGAGCCAGTTAGTTAACCCTCCTTCCCCCCCCCCACCTTAATCTGAGATGGGAATCAAGTTTCTTATCAAGAAAGAGAATCTAGTAATACTGATCGGTGCGATTTTTTATAGTCTTAATGAAAAGAGGACATAAAACGTGCCAACCAAGGACTTTCAGAATTTGAAATAATAATCATCAAATATGTATTATCATTTATAAAATCTCTATGTACTTTTTATCATTATTGTACAGCTTACTTTGAACAACCTACAAGACAGAGGTATCCAAGGTGAATTTTTGTCCTCAAATCTTTCGTTTCATTTTTTAACCCATAACTCAGAGTTTTATGGACAGCTGTGTGAGTCTACAGAGCTACCCGATCCGCTGAAACCTGGAAAGAACGAGACGCAGTCTTCTCCAGACAGCTCCACTACCGGTAGGTTGCTGAATTCCTTGGTTCGTAAGTACAATGTCGCGGTAGTTTACGAGTCTGTTCTAAGCGTTATTATTACTTGTATCAAGGCGAGTCGTTGGTTTACCACAGTGTTGTACAATGTACTTACAACCTTTGACTTGATTTAGTGCCTAAGGCAGCTTAATAAGTCTATTACAGGGACACCTCGGGGATTCTCCACTGTGACATAGCCTTCTTTTGCCACTAGATTTTAGTTTTAGCCTTCTTTTGCCACTAGATTTTAGTTTTAGCCTTCTTTTGCCACTAGATTTTAGTTTTAGCCTTCTTTTGCCACTAGATTTTAGTTTTAGCCTTCTTTTGCCACTAGATTTTAGTTTTAGCCTTCTTTTGCCACTAGATTTTAGTTTATCTAGAACGTGCAGACAGAGTGGGATCATTTTCACTGTCTGGGTGCAGACAGATTTATTTGTATTGAATGATGTGCACGTTTTAGTACTGTCGCTAGATTCACACATCCCTAATCATGCAAAATCTGTGCCAGGGATAGAGCATTTGTTTCCCAAAGAGAGGTCTGCTGTTCGAAACCCACAATTTATTGTCTGATTTCAGAAGTCCTGGTATCACCACACTGTCTCTGTGTGGCAGCATGTAAAATTTTCAGACGTCAGTTTTGGAACCCGTTCACAATAGGGTCTATATATTGCTGATGTTGAACCCTTGGCCACAAAAATTTTTATAATGCTCTGACACCTCATGGCTTCTTGTTTTAAGGGAATGAAGGAAAAGTATGAGCACTGTTAATTGTCTAAATCATGAGTATATGTCAATAGGTTATTTGTTAAGATATATTTTATACTAAATGCTCTATCGTTTACAATAGCTAGATTTCGCTTTATCATGTTTTCATTGCATGTAATGTGAAATTGTGATAACAATAATGTTTATAATGTTTATTTCCTTTAATGTTATATACTTGCCTTTTTGGTCTAATTATGTCCAGATCCCCTACCGATTGTGTTGCCCCTGGTTTGCTTTGCACTGTTGGGCGTAATACTGGCTGCTGTCATAGTTGGCGTTAAAAAGAAATGGTGAGGCACTTGCTTCATGGTGTATGATTGTGTGGAACTCTTGCGATTGGAAGCTAAAAAAGTCTTGATACTCTCTGGTACAGCACTAGAATGGACAAGGAAGAACAGAACATTGATATGAAAGAAAAAAAAATCAAATATCCTTTTGTTTAACACAAACACAAATTTAATGACATTTTTTTAAGAAAACAAAATACTTTTCACAGTCATGTGGCAGAAGATACATGACAAAAACATACTGCGCTTTTTACAAAATTGGGATGGCTCTTCGGAGCAAAGTACTTGTGTCTTCGTTGATGTTGTTCTTGTCAATCCGTCTCAAGCAGCTATTCAGAGTCGTTTAAAAACATATTTGGTTTCCCCATATTGTGGCTGAATGCTCTCCAATGTTTAGAAGTGTAAATAATTATGAATATTGCTGTGTAGTATGGGAGTGATGAAATTGCTCGTATAAGTGAACATATACCTGGTATTTTTTTGTTTTGTAAAGAGCTTTGAGCTTTATTAAGGGATAGCTCTGTATAAGTAAATTTATTACTAATATTATCTATTACTTTATACATTTATTCATAATTCTCTAATGGTGTTAATGTAATAGTAAATTTACTCAGATGGCTCTTTGAAGTTAATATTTATGTCTCCATATCTTTATGTTGTCCTTACTTTTTAAAAGTTTACTTCCTCAGTTACCTCTGTGGAGCAAACCCTCACCTTTTCTTTCTTCTTTGTTCTTACCTTTACCAGGATGTCTTGTTTGAGAAGACCTGCGATATGATTCTCCAGTGTGTTTGTACTCAGGGACTACTTAGAGTTTTATAAAAATGTATTTTTAGCTCTGACGGATACTCGAAGCAATAACTAATGTTTCCATTCTTGTTTTTGTTGTCCTTCCTTCTTACCTTCGACAGTATCTCATTTAAGTGCTCAAACATACCTGCTCTCCATGTACATTTTCTACGGCGACAGCAACGAGTTTATCTTCAAGTTATTTCCTCAAATGGCTCTTCAAAGCAAATACTCATGTCTCTATTTTTGCCATACTTCTTGCTTCTTGCCTCATCCAGGATATCTTTCAAGTGCTTGAGAAGACGCACCATTGGCTCCCCTAGTGTGTTTTTCCATGGAGACAGTAGCAAGGTGCGTCTCGGCCTGCCTGCCAGGTTTGTCGACGGCCCTGGACAGACGGGCACCGCCAGCGACTGTGGGGTATGTGGATAGAGATATACAAATATATAATAATAATAATACAATTAATTACCTGTCGTGACTCTGGAGTTTCGAGCTGTTGCTCTCTTCAGGCGACTAGTATATATATGAATGTTTAGAAAGTTCTGCTCAATTTGTGCAGAAACTATGCAATGTACTCTGAGTTATTTTTACTCCTTTAGCTTAATAAAATATGGTAATAATATGCTTAGATAGGGAATCATGTCATTCCAATGGCCAAAAATGCAGGTAGCCTCTTCTGAAAAAAAAACTATTTCTAGTAATGTGTCAGTTTGCAAAGTTTTCAAATCATTTTTTTTTTAATCCAATAGAAAAGACAAAAAATAGGGCGATTTTAATTATGAAAATTACACTAACGCACTCGTCTATGAATATTTCTTCAATTCCTAGACAAGTCCCGAGATGTCCAACAACTTCACCAACCCCGTGTACGACAGTTTGCACAACTTCGGGTCAGTGACGCTCTCGCCGGCGTACGACAATCAAGATCTACACGCTGAATCCAATGATGGCACAGAGACTGAAGGAGCAGAGTCCAGGCCTGCACAGCTACAGGTGGCACCGGCATCTCCGCGTCCTGTTCAGTCTACAGGTGCTGTGCCAGCCCAGACCCAGAGCCAGACCCAACCGGTGCCCAGAGTGTTTGATCCCTCAGCCGATGACGACGAGCGAGACGTGGCTGTGTTGGTTCAGCGTGGACATTTTTGAGGGTGGATTGTTTAAGCCCATGTTAGTTTTGTATAAAAACAAAATACAGGTTCCTGGGTCCCTGTGTTATGATAAGTCTGCCTATATACAATGCACTGGTGCTGGAATCCCTCTTGGTGATTGAGAGGCTTGCTAGTGCTATTTGAGGCTCCACTTTAATCTTTTAGGGTGGATTTCTCCAACCCATGTTTGTCTTTATAAATATTCAGTGCTAGTTTTTTTATCCCTATTAAATGTTGAGAAAATTAATAAAAAATTGTAAAATCACTGCATAAAAAACATTTATATTTAGAGTAAGGCTTTCCAAAATGACAAGAAAAGTCACTGAAGTAGACGATATTTTGCACATGTGATAGGCCCCTTATATAGTTACTAATAAAACCGTGTTTACCTAGTCTTAACATAGTTAATGAGTAGGCTGAACAGAAAATACTCTCTGATTATTACTCTGTTCTAACGATGATGCTGTAACCTTTATTACTTGAAAATGAGATCACTAAGTTCTATTCGGTGACTTGATTTGTTATCAAGGAGGTTTTGATTAAAAGCAAGGCCATCTCAATGACATACACAGTCACAGAATCAAATGAAGTAAACACATTTTTGCATAGCAAGGTTAAAAGTGGTCTTTTACTTTCAAATTAGTACCAAAGTTTGGGCATAGTAATCCTTAGTATTTTTCGTTCAACCTACAAGCCAAGTACCCAGTACTAGTAGACTAAAAATGTAAAAAGTCCTAACTCTACCTAATATTTTAATGATTATAGCTCACACTGTTTCTAAATGCATTGTTTATTTCGATGATGCTGCCTGTTATTTTCGGAAGCCTCGACTTGGAGTCAACATGAACTTTACTTAGATCCATAATAATTATATTTAACAACAAACTAGACTGTTTGAACTGTAATTATGAAGGCAACGAGGCCAAACAAGACTCGGGGAGTATCATCACTCTCTCTTAACAATTATAATGATGATAAATGAAAATAAATAGATCACCCAAAATTATAATGATGATAAATGAAAATAAATAGATCACCCAAAATTGTAATGATGATAAATGAAAATAAATAGATCACCCAAAATTATAATGATGATAAATGAACATAAATAGATCACCGTGTCCCTTATTATGCAAACATGAATGTGGTCATTTCTGTTGAGTTTACGCCCTTAAAGTGGCCTCTCTTTACACATGCATGATTGTGGCTGTGTGCAAAATGATGTTGCTAAGGTTTTTATGCTATTTCATAATATTTGTTGGCATGAAGTGTCTGGTCCAAGCACTGGTAATCGTATGCTGAATATGATAAGCTAAGGCCAGGCGTTTTTTGCCTGCAATTTTTAAGCCCATGACTGTCCCTATAATTATATAGGGTTGCATGGTAGCTCTGGTGTAGAAAATGGGCTTCCAACGCGGTAGGTCTGTGGTTCGAGCCCTGGCGATTATGCCCCCCTACTGGTTGGGTGGGTGTCAGTTTAATGTGATCGTCAGACACGAGTCATGGTAGGCCTGCCCTGTCTCGTCTGTCACACATAAAATTGTCAGACGTCAGTATTGAGGTCCATCCACAATACAGCCTATATAGTGCTGACGTTGGATGTTGAACCAACTCAACTCTGTCTCGATATTTTCTTACAATAACTTCTCAAGTTCTAATAAATGCCTTGCAATGTGGGACGACAAATCTACATTGACGTCTAATCAAAGCTCTATCCTAGACAGTCAAAAGGAGCCAATGAGCGATTAAAAAAAACTTGCAAGCCTTATAGGTGTGATTATGTTATCATTATTTTATCGTCATATGGGTCTCAAAACCTGAAAGTACTACCTCAAAGTTTTGCCATTCAAGAGCTCGTACATTTATTCTATTGACACTTTGATGAGAACGTTGCTACAGCCCATGGTATTTCTGCTCAAGGGACTAATTTCTTCCTGCCAAGTTTTGGATTATGGCAAATGAGTTCTGAATGTTTCTTGTTTTTGGGGCGTTATTGTAATACCCTTGTGTGTGTGGCGTTTTTTGTTTTGTTTTGCTTCGTTTTGCAAGACGGGAGAATGTTGTTTTTTTTTTTTCGCTTTATATAATTATATTCTTATATTCATTTTGAAATAAAAAGATATTTTGTGAATAAACAATATGTTTCATTTTATCATTCCCCTATTGAAAAAGCTTTGTTGTTGGACACATTCAAAAAAATTGGGATTGATTAAAGACAAAGAAACGCTTAGAACTTGAAACTAGAATACAAAAAGAGAAAGTTCTATACAACTCAAACTAAAACAATGTACAATTAGAGCCCCAAGCAACGGATATGACAATGGATACCAATAAAAGCTGACGTCATGTGTTTCGCCCCCCTACTGGTTGGTTTGAGATCAGTATAATGTCACCTTGGTGTCAATATAATCTCACCGTCTGAGACGAATTATGGTATCCCCGCGCAATTGATATTATTATCTTACCAATAATAATAATAATAATAATAAT
>RQTK01000713.1:43719-51219 GCA_003991915.1 Elysia chlorotica
CTTTTTTTTTTTTTTTATTTAAACTTTTATCAAGCATTAACGCTTCTCTAAACTGATGTCTACAGTTTATCCTGATCCTTTTCCTAACGTCATACGGGTAAGAAATGATTTCGCAAATTACTTTGTAAGACTATTGTACAATGGTTGCTCTCAGCTTTTTACGTTTTTTGTAAGTTATAATTTTTTTTTTTAACTTTTAATATTAATGTGTTTTCTCTCCTACAAGCGGAAATAGTTATTTACAAGTACATAGCAAAAAATCTTTGCATGTTTGAGAGAAAAATGTTTTGTTTTTTTAGTAAAATGTTTTACAGTTTCTTATTTTAAAGGATGTTTTTCTTGAGTATGATCTATTGATGAACAAAGACGTTGCCATGACCAAAACTTGTTTGACAAGAGACCTACTCAGAAAGTATTGTGCACTCAAAGTGCGTTCTTTTATTTGAGCCACGCGGGTCTTCTAAAAAGTGATGAAAGGAACAAACGACATAATTTTATAATATTCTTTGATAGGAACAATGATTGCAGGAAAAAGTAAACATACCTAGAGTGTATTAGCTTCTTTCTGTTCGAGAGCGATCGTATTGCTATTGTGTAAAATTGAGCCTTGTTTTCGTCCTTCACCTCCAGTTCTCATGTCCTGTTGTAATCATGGTGAAAACGTGTTTTAGCTTGTTAAGCGGCACGTTTTGTTTTGTTTTGATTTTAATTATCTTTTTTTTTCGTGTTTAAAATGACATATTATTTGTAATTGTTTTTCATCATTTGTTCGTATTTTGTTGTTGTTGCTGTTGTAGTCTCTTTTGTTTTTGTTTTTTAAGGCACATATATTAAACGCTGTAAGAAGATCCGAGAGGCTCGATGGTAGAGCATGAGGATTGCAATCAGGAGGAATCTGGTTCGATTTCCGTTCAGTTCGAATTGTGTCCTATTGGTTACGTCGGTGTTGTAAGCGGCTGAGTCACAAGGCATGGTATCCACGGTCTGTCCTTGTTTAATAAACTATCAAATTGGCATATATGTTAGGTCTTTTTGTTGTTTTGTTGTTTTTTTTTTCACCTCATTCGCGATACTGCCGATATCTAGTTGTTAACAATGACTAGTAGGAACAACCGAATCAGATTAATTTGTAATACTCCACATTCTTGCCCCAACTTCTCTTCTTCTGCAAGGAACTGTGCCTTGTTGGATGTCCGCAATGTTTAATTTTTCTCTAATTCACTGTTTTAAGTAGTTGTGCGTGCTTGATATTTACCATCTATACTATTTTAATATTTTTTTTCTTTCCAAGAGTCTCTTGTTATTCTTCTATAAATCCGCATCTCTGAAGCATCCTTTCTTATTTCAGTATCCGCAGCCAGAGTCCAGGTTCCACACCCACAAATAAATGTCGACCAAATATAACATTCGCTTACTCTTAGTCTTACCTGAAGTAACACATTTGAACGAGTAAGGCTCTGTTTTAGTTACATACGATACAGGGCGGCGATACCATAAAGATGTGTTCTCGAGATTGGACTACTGCAATGCGCTTCTATATGGTCTACCCAATGACACACTTTTCAAATTGCAGAAGATCCAAAATAATGCAGCTCGCATGATACTTAAGAAAAAAAAGAGAGACCATATTACACCCATGCTAAGACAGCTCCACTGGCTTCCAGTGGAGGCCAGAATTAAGTATAAAGTTGCTACTTTGTGCTATAAATGTAAATTCCAACAAGCACCCCAGTATCTCTACGAGCTTATTGTAACTCATGCTCCTAGTCTAAACTTAAGGTCCAGAAATAAAGCGCTCTTGTCAGTCCCATGTAGAGCAAATAAAAAGACAAGTGAGCGAGCATTTGTGCACTATGCACCTGTTGTTTGGAATTCCCTGCCTTTAGATCTGAGACAGTGCAGCTCACTTGATAGGTTCAAAAGAGTCCTAAAAACCTATTTATTTACAATGCACTTGTCAGTAGAGTTTTCCTCTTAATTTTCATTAATGTTTTCTTTATATGTGTAATTTACTCATTTTTCATAATATATCTTTGCTGTTCATGTATCGTGTCCTTTATGTGCAAAACTGCCTTATAATGTGTGTGAATGGCTGATAAATTGTCTTGTCTTAACTATGTAGAGCGCTTTGAGCCGGCTATGCTGGGATAAAGCGCTTAAAAACGATCTTCATTATTATTACCATGACTCCTGTCTCAGCTGATCATATTAGACTGACAGCGACCCGACCAGTAGGGGCGACATCGACGGGGCTCAAACCACGGACCTCCTGCGTCGGAAGCCGGTGTTCTACCCCAGGGCAACAACGCTCCCCATGCCATACCCATAATGACTTAACAAATTTTGATTGTTTTTTTTTTCTCTCTTCCTACAGGTATCGATCTTATCCTAGAAGTATTTTAAACATTATGAATCATCATCATCATCATAATCTTCATCATCATCATCATCATAATCATCGTGACCATCATAATAATCATTACCATCATGATCATCATCATCATCATCATCATCATCATCATCATCATCATCATCACCATAATCATCGCCATCACCATTCTCATTATCATCAAACAATTTTTACGTGGCTGTGTCACGTATCATCTCTCTCTCTCTTTCTCTCTCTCTCTCTCTCTCTCTCTCTCTCTCTCTCTCTCTCGCCATCACCATTCTCATTATCATCAAACAATTTTTACGTGGCTGTGTCACGTATCATCTCTCTCTCTCTTTCTCTCTCTCTCTCTCTCTCTCTCTCTCTCTCTCTCTCTCTCTCTCTCTCTCTCTCTTTCTCTCTCTCTCTCTCTCTCTCTCTCTCTCTCTCTCTCTCTCTCTCTCTCTCTCTCTCTCCCTCTCTCTCTCTTTTCTCTCTCCGTTTCTTTCTATCTATCAATCTATCTCTATATATCTATCTATCTATCTATCTATCTCTGTCTTGTGTTTCTCTTAGTGCACGTTTGGCCTGTCATATGACCCAATAAGTAGCTATGTTTTTTCCCCGATATTGCTCCGATTCCTAAATGCAAAGCCACAGCAGCCAAAACTCGACGAAAGCCTTCGTATTCGCATAATTATCTGAAGGCGATTCGTAAATGCAGTAGCAAAGAACTCACCGAAAGCCTTCTTTCTAGAATGTCCCAAGGCGCTTAACAAAACGCTCTAGTAGATTCTTCTCTGACTATGGCTGTGCACAATTTTCAACTATCAAATCATAAAATAACAGTCCTTTTGCATGACTAAGGGCCTAGCTACACAAATATAGGCCAAGCGTCGGTCGTCATTTACAGATGACAAAGTACAAAGTGTTGGTATAAACAACCCAAGCAACCCACTTGCCGACCGAAGCACGTAATACCAGAGTCAATGTCGAGGTCAGCGGCGATCCGCTCTTCGCACATACACGCAATGCTAGAGTTTGGCTTAGCCAGCTGTCTACTTCAAAGCATGCCCAATCGCTACGCCCATTGCTAAATCTTCAATTATTTAAAAAAAATTAGCCTATTTCATGAATCATTTTCATTTTTTCCTTATTTTATTACTCTAGGAGACTAAACATACTAATTAGGTCTATAATTATGATAGTCTCTTTGAGAAAAGTGTGTTTAAAGTTTTGAATCGAGAGTCAGAAAACAATGGCAGGCACCCAGCACAGACCATGACAGATCAAACTTTGCCTCCCTGTCAACGGAAGCTGCTATCCGTCGTGCGACATCCTGTGTATCTCGAGGAACGATAAACAACTAAAACAGGAAGCTGCGTATTGTTTGTGTTTGACTAGGATGGATGTATGAGGTGGTAAAGTCGATTCCTAAGATATCACCCCATACTGATGGGTCGGTTTCAGTCTAATGGGAGTGGCTGAGACAGGAGTCATGGTATCTCCGCCCTGTCTCGTGCGTGGCAGCTCAAAAATTTGTCAGACGTCAGTCTTATGATTCGTCTACAATATAACATCTTTTATGCTGATGTTCGACGTTAAAATAAACTCAACATCAACATAAATTGTCAATATTATTTAATGTTTTTTGTAAGTGGACTTTTTTATTCTTTATTGAAGTGAAAAGACTTAACTGTGTCTTGAATAACATTACAAAACAAGGACAATCAATTATAGCATCTATTATTTTGAAATACTTGTTGTGTTAATCTTTCAAAAAATGTATATCCTTCTCTTTATGTAATGGCCATTTCTTTAGTTAGAAAAGTAGACCCATCATCGTTATTTTTACTAGGCAATTTAGAGAGAGAAAATGTGCTTTCACTACAAAAACTTAATACTTCTAGTTATGTGATTAGTTGATAGTCCAAATAAACATGTAATTCTTCTTCTTTCGTTATTAGTTGATATGAAGCTTTGATTCTAGTATACATTGTTTGAATTGCGATTATCTTTACATGGAATTCACTCAGTTCACTTAACCAAATTTGAGAAGCATCCATCATTTCATCACCAAAGCTCACGTGGCGGATATGTAATTATCTTTAAACAAATATTTATCTCTAGACCGCTTTTTATGCGCTCAGAGGACAAGTAGCGTTGAGTCTTAATAGCAGGAATACATACACACATTTTTGGGCTCATGTCAAGTCAAGTCAAATGTGCAACACAAGGGCATGTTAACAAGTTAAACTCTTTTTATAACGTGGATTGTTTGGGGTGATGCACAGTCTCTGTTGTAGAGCCCAGCTATCGGTTATAAAATTATATATTGTAACGGGGTTTCAGACAGTGATCCAACATCCACTGGCTCCAACACAAATAATAAAGTCAACTCCTTCTTTTAGAAATATTGAAGAATAACTTTATTAACTATAAACACGTCTAGGGTAGTGAAAGTGTTATAATGAAATATCGACAGCAATCAAATCCACAAATGCAATAACAATCTGTTATCAATTCCACAACTGCAATAGCAATCCGTAATGGCAACACGACAGCTTCTAATAATAGTAACAAACGCGCTCAGACTCTCTGACTGACTACTACTCACTGGTAACTCCCCAAAGCTCACCCGTACAAGCCTTTTATACCGATTTGTAACCCAGAAGATTCGAGTTGTTCACGATATTTCTAGAATGTAGTAGAAATGACGAGACTACAAGGGGCATTACTCCAGTTGACTAAAAGCATTAGATTGTAAACAAACCGACACTGAAAAAACAAGTTGTTTACCAGATTGACAGATTTCTCGAATGTTTTCACAACCGGGGCAGACAAGACAAAAAAATCGACCTTTTCATGAAATTCTGAATTAATTAAATTTGAGGATTCTTACTTTTGTTCCTTATTTCAACAAAAGAAATAAAATTATAATACCAAAACTACATACACATACAGATTTATTTTGAAATAAAAGTTTATAAGAAAAAGCATATAAAGAAAAAAAAAAACAATTTCTTATCAATCATCTAAGCAAAAACGAAATAAAATTGAAAAGACTTATATTTAATGATTCTAATACCAACATTGATTTACTTCGCGAAGTATAGTTTAGAACGTATGCTATAAGATAATAGTGAGCGAGGCACAGGTTAAAGATTAGATCTGGTAATTGAATATTGAGCCGTCAAGTGGGGGCGGGGGTACAAATGACATGGCAGAGAATACAGTGCTTATCAGCTACAAATAAATACAATAACCACTTAAAATACAAACACAAATACATAAAAAAATTTGTCGGCTTGGCGGTGTCGTATATACTTAGGAGGGCATATGACCAAAACTAACTGAGGGCAAATCGACTTTGCTGTGTCGTCTTTCTAAGGTAGGCCAGTCTCTAATACTCCACTAGTTCAATAATTTCAGTCTGTCGGAGAGTTTTAAAAATCGTATTGGGCCCTCTCTGATCCTTACCATAAACTTTATTGATTAATAAGCTGTGCCGTCCCAGTCAAATTCGAGCCTATAATTTCCTTCGTATAGGCCACGTTTTATCAGCCAGTTTTGTTTAATATTGAGGAGACTTTTTAGTTGGTCTGGAAATAAATCTAGATTTAATATTGCCTCCTCCATATGCTTATATCTTGCTTGCATTATTCGATCCCTAAGTTTAATCGAGCCGAAAAACGTTATATCATGTTCACTAACTTGGTTACAAAATTAAAGCTTCATTCAGTTAAATATGTAGATCTACTGGGTTTTATCAAGTAAAATTCTTCCATTATTTTGGGTAAATATATAGATCTACTTGGTTTGGCTCACGGCAACCGTACAGTTTCTCCGTTTTGTCTTTCATTGTTTGTCTCGGCCTCCATCTAGATCTAAGTTGGTGATTGCTTTAGATTTTTTGTTTCCTATCTTTACTTAGCACTGCTCACACCGTTCGCAGACATAACGGATTTTGGAATTGCAGTCCGTATCGGTGACTGCCGTCATTTTTTCCCAGGACCCGTGCTTAATGTCCACACAGTGCTCATTCTCCCAAAAATTGTTAGGTTCGTTGGGAACCCAAATGTACTGATATTGTTCAGCACTCAGGGGCTCCCCATTTTCCCAGACAAACGTGCCTTCCACCGCAATATCGTTTAGACCAATGAATGTATCTTCCTTAATGATGTCTCCGCTGACATAAAGGAAAAGAGAAAATTTTGCAATAGTGTTTCCGACGAAAAGACGTGAGTTCATTTGACTGCAGAGAGTCCTTGCGTCATCATAGCCATTAGAGTTGGATGTGGACAAGTAAAGACAAGCCGAGGTTCCGCAGTTATCATAGATGGCGAAGTTGTTTGCAGTGTCGCATGGCGGGACAGGCTGTTTCATGTAGTATATTTTGTCCAGAGAACCTGTTTCAGGTATACCATCTGTGATCCTAACCATAGGGCCAAAAGCAACGGACCCCAGTCTGCAGAGCCCGCTCGCCTCGTTGAAGACAACGGCCTGGCAGTTTTCAGTGTTCATGCACCTGAACAAACAGAAGAAAAGAGAAGGCGCTATCCAGGAATCTCCAATTTGCCAAGTCTGGCACTCCAGGTTGCTCGTCTGGCGCAGGAGGACTTCCCTCGTGTTGCTGCTGGCTCCAGCAACTGGGAAACATGAATAATTAGTGATGTTCTAAAATTTTCATGTTGAAGTATGAAAAACTACAGAAATGTGTTAATAAATTGATTTCTCTAGAGATGCAGATTTCTAACGTTGAAAATGACAGATGGAAGGCGACAGAACAAATGACTGACTTTCCTACAAATAAATGATCAAAACCAGGGACTAACGACAACAAAACAAATTGTTCAAGGACTTTTCTGCATGGTCTCCAAAGCAAAAGATTTCAGAGGACCAAACAAATGTGTTAGCAAAAGAAATGTTTAATAGTGGCACTTATGGGTTAAAAAAGAGAAACAAACATTTTTGTTGTAGACTACCTTTCACGTGTTCAAAGCCAAAACTGTTGAAGGTAAATCTTGAAGTTTTGAAGAACGACCTTTAAAAAACCCTTAAACAAGGTTAGTATTGTAAATTTTGCTTTAAACATTTGGTTTTGATAAAAAGAAAGTTTCATTTACACA
>RQTK01000713.1:56219-57941 GCA_003991915.1 Elysia chlorotica
GTCTAAAGTCTAAACTTTAAAGCCTTCTTTCCAGAAAGCTTCGTGCTTTTTCTAATATCAACAGAGAAATTTCAAATTGAATTAAAAAGTACAAAATCTAGATTAGATCTACATTTCGATCTAGACAGAGGTAAATTACATCTCTATAGATTCTATAGCTAGATCAAGAAATAATACACCGTCTCTAAATAGAGCTTCTATGTGTCTAAATTTAGACCCTAGATTATGGTTCTAATATCCACTTTCGATTTCATTAGTCTGCGAAAAAAGATATCGACATACGAATAGCTATGGCCTTCGACAGTAGTGGATAAGTTGTGATTAAAATTGAGATGTGATATCCGTGTGTGTGTGATGGATCATTAATCAGTGAAATAAAATATTTAGATCTAGATCTACTGTGTGTATTGATTTTAAAAAAAAACGGTTTCTTACCCAATTTTGGTTTTTTAAAGCTTATTGTTTCGTCTTTTTTCTAGAGATTTAAGTTTGGACAATGTCTCAATGCAAGAAACAAGTTGATTACAGTGTGTAAAGAAGCTTTGAATACACTTTAAGAGGTTGCAAAATTATATCTCTATAATTTTTAGAACCAGATTTTTTTATAATTGAAAGAGGTAAATAAAGATTAGTTTTTTATGCCTTGAGGATTCTTGCTCAAAACTTATATCAGCGACTTGTGCGTGCTTCACTCTGGTTGCCTCACACAATGTTTACAGAGAACGAGGTAAACTTGCTCCTTATGCTATCAGTTTTCTGTCACTTTGAACACTTTGTTTCTCTCGACCTCCGTCTAGATCCAACTTGGTGATTGCTTTAGTTTTTTCTATCTTTACTTAGCACTGCTCACACCGTTCGCAGATATATCTGTTTTCGACAGTGCATTTATCATCGCTAAGTGCTATTGCGATTACGTTTGAATATGGTTCGTGGTTTGCCTCCACACAGTCCTCACCTTTAAAATCGTTAGGTTCGAAGGGCTGCCAAATGTACTGGTTTTGTTCAGCACTCAGGGGCTCCCCATTTTCCCAGACAAACGTGCCTTCCACCGCAATATCGTTTAGACCAATGAATGTGTTCTTTTGAATAATATATTTGCTGACATACCAGAAAAGAGAATATTTTGCTATTGTATTTCCAACGAAAAGTGTTGAGTTCATTTCACCACAGATTCTTTTTGCGTCATCATAGCCATAAGCTACGGATGTTGACAAGTAAAGACAAGCCGAGGCGCCACATTTATCATAGATGGCGAAGTTGTTTGCAGTGTCGCATGGCGGGGCAGACTGCTTCATGTAGTATATTTTGTCCAGAGAACCTTCTTCAGGTATACCTGAAACCTGTGCTATAGGACCAAAAGCAACGGACCCCAGTCTGCAGAGCCCGCTAGCCTCGTTGTAGACAACGGCCTGGCAGTTTTCAGTGTTCATGCACCTAAACGAACAGAACATAAGAGAAGGCGCTATCCAGGATTCTCCAATTTGCCAAGTCTGACACTCCACGTTGCTCGTTTGATGCAGGATAAACTGTCTCGTGTTGCTGCTGGCTCCAGCAACTGGGAACGGAAAAATAAAATTTAGGGGTGTGTTAAAAATAGGAAGAAGAAGAAGAAAAAGAAGAAGAAGAAGAAGAAGAAGAAGAAGAAGAAGAAGAAGAAGAAGAAGAAGAAGAAGAAGAAGAAGAAGAAGAAGAAGAAGAAGAAGAAGAAGAAGAAGAAGAAGA
>RQTK01000713.1:58769-76938 GCA_003991915.1 Elysia chlorotica
ATGATGATGATGATGATGATGATGATGATGATGATGATGATGATGATGATGATGATGATGATGATGATGATGATGATGATGATGATGATGAGGTATTTAGAACAATGATTCTAGAAGATGCACCGTATTTCCCTGTTTTAATTCATCATAAAATTCTAATTTGTAACATGCATATATTTATTATTGTCCTACCTTTAAAAAAGATAAAAAGCCACAAAATCAAAGCCATAGGTAGTTTTCCAGCCTTTTCTCTCAACGAATTTTCACTGATAATAGTCACACTGAAAAATTATCGTTTTCTCTTAGTCTTCAAAAATTTTTCTCTTTTATCAATTCAAACGTTTCTAAACGCATGTCTGAAGTTAGTCCTGATGCTTTTGCTAACGTTATAGGGTAGGTAATGATACTGAAAAATTACTTTCTACATGGTTGAAGCTTTTTGCATAATGATTGCTCTCAGCTTTTTACGTTGTTTTTGTGTCTTTTTCTCATAGAGCAATTTGTATCTTTTTTTTTTTGACTGCTAGTATTATTCTGTTTCTCTCATAGAAGCGGCATTCGTGTTTGAACGAACCACCTTAAAATGCATTGGAAAAAATCTATATATATGTTTGAGCTTTACATTAGTTTTTTTAATGTAATATTTCACAGTTTCTCATTTTAAAAGGGTGTTATTTTTAGGATAATCGATTGATGAACAAAGACGTTGCCATGGCCAAAACTTGTTTGACAAGAGACCTGCTCAGAAAGTATTGGACACTTTAAGTGCGTTCTTTTATTTGAGCCCTGCGGGTCTTCTGAAAGCGATGAAAGGAGCAAAGCGACATAATTTTATAATAACCTTTAATGGTAATATGGGCTGCAGGAAAACAATAAAGTGCTAGCGTCTGTTGACTTTTTTCTCCCCAAGAGCAATGCCATTACTATTGTGTAAACGTAAGTTCTGTTTTTGCCGTTTAGCGCCAGTTTTTATGTCCTGTTATACCGTATGGAAAATTTTTAAAGATGTTAAGCGCCTCGTTTTTGTTTATTCATCATTTGTTCTTCTGTTGTAGCCTCTTTTGTTTTTGTTTTTTAATGCACATACATTAAACTCTGTGAAAAGATCCGGGAGGCTCGATGTTAGAGCATGATGATTGCAATCAGGAGGAATCTGGTTCGATTTCCGTTCAGTTCGAATTGTGTCCTATTGGTTACGTCGGTGTTTTAAGCGGCTGAGTCACAACGCATGGTATCCACGTTCGGTCTTCATTTAGTAGAATATATATTTAATTGACAAATATTAGCAGTTCTTGTATGTCTTTTTGTCAATATTAACTAGATCTACATGTAGTTGTTTACAATGACATGTAGGAACTACCAAACCAGACTAATTCGTGTTATATCTGACAGTGACGTCTTTAATTCTTGGAAATAAAAATAACACAATAGTATCCCTTTAGTCTTTAAAATGATACTGCTTGTTGCAAATACCTGTAATAACTTAGTCAAAGTTCCTTCTCTTTCCAGACTGATTTTGTTTGCCATTGTCTTCTATCTTGCTCGTTCAAGGGCAATCTCGCAGCACTCGTTGATTTAGAGAGAGAAATTCCCGCCAGTGTCATAGTTACGTAAATGTGCACACATTGATTTTAATACAATGTTTGCGACAAGAAGCCAAAGATTTTAATTCCAACAACTTCCCCAATACCTGGTTATTTTCCTCAATTTCTTATATTGATAGACGAGGTAGCTTAATATGGTAGAGCGCTTGACTATAAATTGGAGGCCCCGGGTTTCCCCAAGATCTGGCATGGATGCTTGATGAGTATGTCGATCGGGGCCGAGGTCTAGGAAACTGGGAAGTCACTAAGTATGCTTAGCATTGAGCACTGACGAAAACGCGAAGCGCGTAAACATTGACTTCAGCAAGGACTTTAATAATGTTCTGCTGACGTTTTATTCTTATAAACAAAAATAAAGCTATATATATATATGTAAGTGACAACGGAAAGAGTGATGTTAGTACAGTAGTAGGCCTACTGCCTGCAGAAAAAGGCAGGCCTGTGTTTACCGTGCTTGAAGATCACGTGACCCTGACTCGCATTACTGGGCTTGCTTTCCTGTCTTGTCTTTAGCCAAGGCCTCTTTTAGTATAGGCGAAGTCACCAAGTTGACACATTGTTGCATAACTAGGGTAACAGTGATCTATTTTATTCATGTTATTATCATAGTTAAAACAGAATAATACTCACACAGTAGCCTTTTCCCCCAGAAGGCTAAACTGTCCCTAGTGTGCCTCCTACTTTGATGCTATAGCTTACGTTCGATGTACACGCAAAATTAATGTGTTACAGATTAGCAACATAAAGCAAAGACTAAAACAGTATTAGAAACTGGTAGTAAGTCTCCCTTGCTGCCGGAGCTAGAGATCTATACAACAAGTCTGACCAAGGCTGACAGTCAGCGTCAACTATTCAATGTGGTGAGTGTGTTTCTTTACCAGTTGCTTTTCCGCTGATCACTTTAAAATATCGTTTTTTGTGACCTGATCTATTACAAGATTAATTTGATCCTGATTTTTATTCTTAAAAGGTTAGGTTACGCGATTGTTCATTGATCCCACATGCAGGAGAACGTTGGAAAGGATGCTTCGATCTTTTAAGACTATTAACAATTCGAATACTTTGTTAAATAGATGTTGATAGTTTTTTTTTTGTTTTTTTTTGTTTTTGTGGACAACTCGCTCGTATTCACCTCTTCTTTTTTGCGCCCTGTATCGTCCTCTATTTGGTACGGTACCACCCTCCAAGAATTGAATAAGTAGTTATTTTTAATAATTAATTTGACTTCTCACTCTCTTTCTCTTTCTCTCTCTCTCTCTCTCTCTCTCTCTCTCTCTCTCTCTCTCTCTCTCTCTCTCTCTCTCTCTCTCTCTATCTCTCTCTCTTTCTCTCTCTCTTTCTATTTATCTGTTTATCTCTTGCCCACCTCTCTCTATCTCTCACATTTTTTTTCTTTGTCTATCTATCTATCTCTCTCTCTATCTATCTGTCTATCTATCTATCTATCTATCTATCTATCTATCTATCTATCTATCTCTCTCTCTTTCTCTCTCTGTTTTTCTATGTATCTATCTATCTCCCGCCCACCTGTCTCTATCTCTCACATTTTTTTCTCTATCTATCTATCTATCTATCTATCTATCTATCTATCAATCAATCTATCTATCTATCTATCTATCTATCTATCTATCTATCTATCTATCTATCTATCTATCTATCTATCTATCTATCTATCTATCTTTCTCTCTCTCTTTCTATGTATCTATCTATCTGTCTATCCACCTCTCTCTACCTCTGCATGCCCGACTCTTCATCCCTTCCATCACTAGCCCCAGCCTGAACCCTTTCATTGAATCCCTCCAAGAAACCCGTGCCGCATGCTTCAGATCAGGAGAGATAACTTTGTCCAACTGGGCTGGACTAGTTATCTTCCCTTGATCAGTGGAGACTTTGCAACAACGGGCGTGGAGTGAAACGAGGACGTTAGGCATGAGTATCAGCATCATCCTCTATATCTAATCATAGCTCTATCCTAGACTTGCGGGCCCAATGAACGGTTTAAAAACCATACGGCTTCGGGCCTTGGTTACGTCGTTTCTAATTATCGTGGGAATCGCCAAGTATGGAATGCCCGGACGATCCTGGTAAAGAGGCGTTGATTTTCCGAACGTATTATGCTATCTTTCTCTATTACTCTCTCTCTCTCTCTCACACACTCTATTTTTTTTACTTTATACCTCTTGTTTGAAGTTTAAGGTTTTGAAAAAACAGATTTCTTATGCTAAAGTTTTAGTATTTTAATATCAGATCAAATGGAACAATTTTTGTGAACAGAAAGCAATGTATGTGTGCCTTTATTCTTTTTTGTTTGTGTGTTTGTTTTTTAACCACTTGATCATCACCTTTGTCTCAGCAACTCGCATTATATTATAATTGATGCATTAAGAATGAAAGAAATCCCTTTTATATGTATGAATCTTTTCTCAATACTTTTTTTTTAAATTTTCTGGACATTTTTTCCACTTGCTGCAAATGAAAAAGAAAAGCCTTAAGGCCTATTTAGAAGCAAAGTGTGTCTATTTTAGTCTATATTTATGAACAAATCTCGCCACATGAAATGAAAGACATTTTAAATTTAAAATTTTGGATAGTTAAAAATCAACTCAGTCATCATTGCTTCACTCTACAAAATTTTCCCCCCATTTTTTTTAAATTTTAATTTATTTATACAAGTTATTTTGAAAGTAAAATAATTCCTTGAACAATTTTTTACCTACAGCTCTTCTTCCTTCTTTAAAAAAAATATTTACATTTTATATCTGACCATTTATGCATAGATGTATACTTTTTAAAATACTGTTCTATTAATCTTACTTTTCATGTAAAATGGCGATTTTTATATGTTCTTTTTATTTATACACTTTTTTTTTGTTACTGGTAAAATCAGTAATTGTTGTTAAATATGCTACATACTTCTCTCTTTTTCATTGTATTAAAACGTTTTGTTCCATTTTAACTCTGACCTGTATTAAATTTGTAATTAATTGAAACTTGTCTCATATTCTTTGTTGTAAAACATTTTTTTTTAAATTTACCACATTCAGTGTATATATATAATAAAAAATAAAATACATCTTACTAAATACTAGGTTTACCTGGTCCTTTTTTATTGATTTATTTTTTCATGAGTTTATTATGATTAAAAATAAAAAAAATACTTCGCTTTCGAATTTCCAGATCGTCTTTTATAATAACTAGATCTAAACTTGGTTAGATCTATTCATTGTCCATCGTCAAGTACCAAGTTTTTAAGAAATAAAAGCGTCATAGACTACTGAATGTTCAAATGGCATTGCTAGGCCCCTACCAGTTCGTCAGTTCCACGCACTGCCTCTACCGCTGGACTTCAGCAATCTATCTAGATCTAAAATCTTGGCTTACTTGAGCAGTCTATCTAGATCTACAATCTAGGCTTAACTAATGAAAAGGGTTTTATAGATCTAGATTCTAGATCTAATATCAAATTCCGCACCTTTAGTTTGTCATTGCTACCAGTCCCACCGCACTACCACGGGGGGCCAACTGGCTCATGTGGTAGAGGGCCGTCGGTCTTCAGATCAGGAGGTCCGCGGATCCAATCCCACGATCGGCAGAATTTTTTTGTCCGATATTCTTCCCTGTAACTGGTTGGGTCAATGTAATGTGGCCGGCTGAGACAGGAGTCATGGTATCCCCGCCCTGTCTCGTGTGTGGCAGCACATAAAATTGTCAGACGTAAGTCTTAGGGCCCGTCGCCGTATAGAGGAACCTAGGAGACGTTAAACCCTATAAAGAACTTCAAATCATGTGCTTCAAGGGGTAAAATCTGTCCATCATTAGCAGCAGTAGTAGCGTAGCTGTCTAGATATAATTGTTGTTGTATTATAAGGAGGAATATATATTCATTCAGAATATATTTAAAAAGAGAAAAGAGAGAGAAAGAAAAAAAAGAAACAAAAAATACTAAAAAAAGGAGAAATATATACAAAGAAAAAAGAAAAAAAAAGAGAGAGAAAGAAATTAAAAAAAAAAACATAAGAGAAAATATAATTTCACCAATAAAAAAGGAGAAAGCAAAAATGTATTAACTGATGACAAGGGGTCTAAAAGTTCTCCTGTAAAAAAAGAGCCGGCTTACATACTATTCCACTGTATTCAACCTGTTCGTATGGACGGGTAACTTAGCTTGTTTAATATAATTATGATCACCTTAGCATATTGCACTGTAAACTTCGAAAGGCAGAGACCACAAAAATATACACAAGGGAGAAAACTGTGCTTATGCAAGAGGTTTGTATAGTTTTACCACGGTTATCTAACCTGAGGATCTATTCTAGAGTTCTTCAGAGGCTGCTAGAGAGCGGTTGTTTTATCACGTGGTGGAAGAACTGAAGGTTTTTCAGACAGGGGTGGTAAAAATTAATTAGGAAAATGAGCCTCTCATAACCAGACAGAAAGTGATCACGATATGATGTCAGTCTCTGTTGAAAACATCTGTTCGACATTAACGTTTTTCCTCTGTAAGCTGAAATGTTTACCAACTCTATACCAACTGCATGACGTTTCATAATTTTCGTCATGGAATATTCAAAAGAAATGATGCTGTTGTTTTGAAGTGAGAGACATTCCCTATAGGAGAAGTGTTCAGGTTAGCATCAGACATCTCAGGGGTTAATGCTCTGGATTGTCGCGTCAGAGGTCCGCGGTTCGATCCCGATTCGGTCTCCATGTCTCTCTATACAGATCGTCCCAGAGCCTATAGACTCACCGACATTGCATTCTTTACATGTAGTAACATGACGCTATTCGAGTAAGTGTTTTTTTTTTTTTGTTCAGGATAAAAATAATAAAGTTCATGTATGTTAGGAAAGGTAAATCTAAAGTAGGCACCAACTCTCTCTCTCTCTCTTTCTTTCTCTCTCTCTCACTCTCTCTGTCTCTCTCTCTCTGTCTCTGTCTCTCTCACTCTCACTCTCTCTCTCACTCACTCTCACTCTCTCTCTCCATCTCTATCTCTCTCTCACTCTCTCTCCATCTCTCTCTCTCTTTCTCTATCCCTCTCTCTCTTTTTCTCTCTTTCTCTCTCTCTCTCACTCTCTCTCTTTCTCTCTCTCTCACTCACTCTCTCACTCTCTGGGTGAATACTAAAGCCGAAAAGTAGCTGCCTTTGATGGTACAAAATGACATTCTCTTTTTAATAAAATAATTATCTCCGCTTCTCACTGTCTCTGTCTTTGTCTTTGTCTGATTGTCTGTCTCCCCCTCCCTCTCTCTCTCTCTCTCTCTCTCTCTCTCTCTCTCTCTCTCTCTCTCTCTCTCTCTCTCTCTCTCTCTCTCTCTCTCTCTCTCTCTCTCTCTCTGTGGTTTTAACGTCTAATAGATTTCCACGGGGCATCATATATGGCACAGGCGGTATTGATAGAAATGATGGAAAGGGAGATAGAACCTATAATTTACTTGTAGCTTTGTTCTTTTTGTTTTGCTTATTGTAGCTTTATTTTCTTAACAAAAAGCTAATGTATTTAGGTGAGAAATAGCCATTTATACTGCTAGAGAAATATATCAAAATGTGTATTTTATTGAAAGACTAAAATAAAACAGATCTGATCAGTCTCATCAGAAGGTGACCAGCCGAGACAGAAGTCATGGAATCTTCGCACCGTCTCTGTTTGGCGGTGCGTTAAATTAACTGTCAGACGTCACTATAGGGACCCGTCGCGGTGTAATGATAATCCCTGGAAACCTTGGAGATAGATTTCTCCCCAACAGAGCGCGTCAAAAGTCAGGAAGCAGAAAGACAGGAATCATTTCATATAAAATGAAGTCCAATATATTAATAATGAAAAGAAACAAAAGCCGGCATACACAAAAGCTGCGGCTAGTTTACAACGAGAGATAAGCTAGGGTACAATAGGACACCGACAAGATAGGAGATACTTTTATGGTCCATCCAAGGAAGAAAAGATATCGAGGTAACAGGGGTTACAGAGCAAGTAAGGTAGACAATTGTCATTACATGTACTGAAAACCAAAAAGCGTAAATGCGTGTAAATAATTATAATGGAAGATGTGTATAGGTATTTTAATCAATAAGAATGTTTGATATCGCGGTGGTTTATAAGGCGCTAGATCTATATATCCACAATAGTTATTTTTTTAAAGACAAAGGCATATAGATCTATACAGGATGTATATAAGAGTATTTGCTACTACACTGGTCACACAGTAAGCAGCAGACCGAATGGTTAAGCCTGCACGTTCAGTCGGCCAATCAAAGATGCTTTTATTTCTTTCCTGGAAAGGTTTCTGTTTGAATTCACCATGTAAGTGTTTCTTTGCCACTTCTCCCTCCGTTATTGACATTGTGTTGAAATACCCCGTGATTCACACATTGAAAGGGCGTCTGGCTGCTGTGACATTGTTGATATATTGTTTAAGTGGGGAGGGGAGGGGGATCATTCTGACAGATCCAGTAGATTTGCGGGTTCTAATTGTCTGGCCAGTAAACTACGTGAGGCTGGAATTAAAAGAGGATCTGCCTCGCTTCTATTACGGGTTGCGAACATTACTCCCTTTGTAAAAAAATATAATAAATTGTGTTCTTTTTGTTTCCATCTGTTGTTGTTGTTGTTGTTGTTGTTGTTGTTGTTGTTGTTGTTTTTTGTTAGGTTTTTTGTTTGTTTGTTTTTGTTGTTTTTTTGTGTTGTTGTTTTTGTTTTGTTTTTGTTTGTTTGTTTTTGTTTGTTTGTTTTTGGGGTTTTTTGTTTGTTTTTGTTGTTGTTGTTGTTTTGTTGTTGTTGTTTTGTTTTGTTTTTTTTTGGGGGGGGGCGTTCATTGCAAGTGGTTGACAAACAATATATACCAACACACTCGTTGGTGAGACGGCTAATGGAATGAATAAACCATTGCCTTCACAGTTTTGTTATGGTCGAGTTATACAAGCAGACTTATATGTTACATTGTCTTGGTGGGCAAACATTTGTCAAACCTTAATGGGCAGCACCACCAGCCGTATGTCTGCATCAACACATTTTAGTTTAGTTTGGTTCCTTTTGGTTGTTGTTGCTGTTTTTTTATAATATATTTACGCCCCTTCTTAAAAGCTTCTAAATCAATAACTATTAATGGTAGTTTTTTTTTTTTTTAATAATAGAAGGGAGCTCACGATTTTGTTGGTGGTGTTTGTATGGAAGTACGCATGATTATTGTATTATTGAGCATTGCATTGACGTTAAAAGTTCCCATGACAATTATGATAATTATACATAAAAGTACATTATTAAAGTATTATAAATCATTCACCCCTCGTTATTTGACCTGTTTGCATCTGAAGCCTAGACAAAATTACATAATTTTGTTTCAAAGGTAATTCCACCGAAATCTTAATTCTATTTCACAAAGAAAATTATATTTGTCATAAGCCACGCTAACCACAGGATATGAAGTTTCGCAACATATGCTGAAGACAGTGTCTAAAATACAGCTGAAAAAAACACGATACTGATATAGACCGAAAAATATATCACATGAAGGAATAGAGCTACACTATGTTTCAACCAACATGTATACAATCATCTGTTAATATGTATTTAACGTCCATCATAACTGTTCAAGCAATATAAAGCGCTTGGAGCACAGGCTTTGAGAGGTGATTAAGCGCCATATAAAAGTATTCACTGTTGTTTTTAAGGAAACCGTTCACGACAAACTTGGGGCAGCTCTTTGTAAGAGAAAAACTAAGGATGTTGTCCTTGGAACCGGCGATTTAAATGCAAAGGTCGCTTCCTTTAATTACGTTGATGGAAATCGAGGGGCTTGAAGAATGCAAGAGAATGCCTTTATCTTTTATCTTTTTCCCACAAACATGTCCGTCGACAGCGAAATGGTTCTAGGCTAGACGCTCTCTCACATAAGAGAGGCCACTTCCACACAAAAAACAACAACAACAACCAAATCGGCTATAACTATCTGAATTTAACGGAAATTCAGCAGAGACTCTACATACAGCGTGAAATGTTATGTTAAAGAGGCGAAGTCGTGGCATTTGATAATCACATTAATTTCTCTGTGTGACATGAAATTCAAACAAGAAAAATGAAGATAAAGTGGGACTTTAAATATATCCCGACAAGATATAAATCGACATAACAAGAAAAATATGTTTAACTGAAGAGAATTAGGATATTGTAGAAGTTTTATAGTTTTCTAATGTGCGAAATAATTATAGTCTACTACGAAGGGAGATCAGTGAAGACATTACACAGGGCAAGAATTACATTTAGGTTGTTGTCAAATGTTTCGAAGTAAAAAGAAATCGGACAAACGACCAAACTCAAGCTAAAGAACTATAACATAATAGTAAGTCACGTTAAAAGGGTCGAAAACATGACAACAGCGAAGTAAACATCTCAGAACTTTCGTTAACACATGTCAACGTGAAATCCTTGGCATAACTGGACGACATGATCGGACACAACGAACTCTGGAACAGGAGTGCAGGCGAACCGGGTTTGGGAAAACTTGGTGTCAATGTAGACGTATAATTATCGTTTGTTAGAGCCTCACGCTCCAAGAAGAACAAAACCTTTTGGTTGATTCAATGTAGACGTATATCGTTTGTTAGAGCATCACGCTCCAAGAACTACAAAACCTTTTGGTTGATTCAATGTAGACGTATATCGTTTGTTAGAGCACCACGCTCCAAGAACTAAAATCCTTTTGATCGATTCAATGTAGACGTATAATTATCGTTTGTTAGAGCATCACGCTCCAAGAACTAATAAAACTTTTGATCGATTCAATGTAGACGTATATCGTTTGTTAGAGCACCACGCTCCAAGAAGAACAAAACCTTTTGATTGATTCAATGTAGACGTATATCGTTTGTTAGATCATTATGCTCCAAGAACAACAAAACCTTTTGGTTGATTCAATGTAGACGTCTATCGTTTGTTAGAGCACCACGCTCCAAGAAGAACAAAACCTTTTGATTGATTCAATGTAGACGTCTACTCGTTTGTTAGAGCCTCATGCTCCAAGAACTAATAAACTTTTGATTGATTCAATGTACACGTCTACTCGTTTGTTAGAGCCTCATGCTCCAAGAACTAATAAACTTTTGATTGATTCAAAGTAGACGTCTACTCGTTTGTTAGAGCCTCATGCTCCAAGAACTAAAAAACCTTTTGATTGATTCAATGTAGGCGTATATCGTTTGTTAGAGCATCATGCTCCAAGAACTAAAAAACCTTTTGATTGATTCAATGTAGGCGTATATCGTTTGTTAGAGCATCATGCTCCAAGAACTAAAAACCTTTTGATTGATTCAATGTAGACGTATATCGTTTCTTAGAGCCTCATGCTCCAAGAACTAAAAAACCTTTTGACTGATTGGTTAACTTTGGTGGGACAAGTCCACAAATCCTAATTCAGCCTCCGTCACGGAGAAACAAACTAAAATTAAAATATCAGAAAATCAACTTTTTTTCGTTGATTGTCTGGGACTAGAGTCTTCAAGATTGTTTCCCGAGGGAATAGGTCTAGGTCTAGCTATTTCCAAAGTCTTTTTTATTTTTCAAATTAAAGGCTAACTGATGATGTTGAAATTCACGCTGGCGACCTCGTCTCTTACAGCTTTCGACATTTTAGCAAAGCGTTTTCCTTGAGTTAATAACCTTTTTTTCCACAATTATGATTATTTTCCCACACTTTCCAGCGCATTCCAGGTTCTTGCTGTTTTTTTATACAAAAAATCTAATCAGCCTCAGAACATTTTTTTCAGAAATGACAACTTGGCAACTCTCAGCCTTTTTCTCTTTTGGGGGAAGCAGGACGCTATCAAAATGACAATTAAGTTTGAATTTAACAACATTATGTTTATATTAAAAGGCGATGGAAATTTATGAAGAAATTTTCTGAGCTGTTCCGTCATAATTGTTTGCTATCACGTCCATCAATATCGTCTGCACTTTACGCTATTGGTCGAACCGTTTAAAAGATCCGTGACGTCTGTAGGAAGTCTAAGCCCCCACCCCCACCCCTAAAAAAAGACCCCCCCCCAAAAAAAAAAAAAAAAAAAAAAAAAAGAAATTAAAATTTTCCCTGTCCTGCCCTCAAGTCCAAAAAAAAAATATCTTTGTTTCTATGAACACTTCTAAAAGGCACTTCAAGGTCCATTCCAACAAGTTCTTACTTGTCAAATTTCGGGATCTGGTCATGTCATCACGTAACAGGCAATATCGTGCACAGTGTAAGCAAACTTTAAAACTGTTTGAAGAGTCCGCCCACCCTCAGGCCATCCCGTTCATAGCTAATTTCCGTTATTACCCTTCGGCCGTCGTTAAGTGATCGAATTAAAACTAAAGAAGGAAAAAAAGTATGAAATATGGAAACCATATTATAATTCATAATATGTGCGTTTATGTGTGTTTGTGCGTGATTATCTCTAGTTATGAATTTAAAGATACAAAAGATAAATTATTATATAATTATTTCGTGAGCGAAGTAGAAAAACAGGGGTAATTTAGCTCATCATGTAAGAATATACCCAATCAATTATTATAAGTAATCTTAAAATCATATAAAGAGAAATAACTAACTATCTCTTTGCGTTCTAAATCTATATCGTCTCTCTCTCTCTCTCTCTCTCTCTCTCTCTCTCTCTATCTCGCTCCCCTTTTTAACCCCTCCCCCCTTTTCCCCCATCTCCGGGCTCTTTTCAAACCAGTTTCCATTTAAAGCTCTAGTGAGACCCCCCCCCACCCCCCCCCCCCTCTCTCTCTCTCTCTCTCCCTCTCTCTCTTTCTCCCTATCTCTCCCCCCCCTCTCTCTCTCTCTCTCTCTCTCTCTCTCTCTCTCTCTTTATCTTTATCCTTCCATCCAATCAATTTTTCTTCTAGCATAGCATACTCCTCTAACCACTGCCCCACCCAACTTAGAAGCCAATAATCTCACGATGAGAACTCCTTGCGACAGGACCAACCTGGCTATCGCGTTCATTAGTTGTCCCCAGTGTTTACAATTTCGCCATCCTGCCAAGGAGCATCTCTCCTCTGTGCCCTGTTTGCTTCATTAAGTAATATAAAGTCCCTATAGTTAAGTAATGACTGGTAGAAGAAAAATTATTATCTCTCCTAGACATGTGTTTTCTTGCTCCGTGAAAATGATACAAAGGATTAAGAGGTAAATAGTGTTTGGTAGAAGAAAAGAGGAAAACCCTACTTAATTTGCCTTCTTTAGTAGTATAGCGACTCAAATGATAAGTAATATTAATTTGGTACGAATAACAACTATCTCTTAGTGTAATAAGCCTGTTCGATGTATTAACAACAAAATAATACCTGAAAAAAGAGAAATTAATCTCCTATTTTAATATGCCTGTCTCCGTAAAAACGTGATAATAAGACATAAAAGGTGAGTTATAGACCTATCTGCTAAACGAAAAGATCTCTATCTTACTCCAATATGCCATGCTTGCTTCACAAATTGATATCAAGACTAACCAGCTTAGTATGGTCTGGTAGAAGAGAACAAAAGCCGTCTTCTACTAAAATGTGTCATGGACTTCTAGTGAGGTTCCGATGCGAAGATAGCTCGGGTGGGTCTCTTGGTCAAAGCCTGGTCGAACGAAAGAAATAAAAAGGCCTTAGCACAGCTAAGTAAAGGTGCAAACACCGTTTTGTCTTTGTTTTGTTTTGTTTGTTTTAACTTCCGACTTTTATTATGGCTTCATCAATTCAAATGTGTCAAACCCGATTTTCTGTTTTCTATCTCTCTGACTCTGCATCCCTCTCTCAGTATCACACTCACTCTTTCTCTTTCTATCTTTCTGTGTCTCTTTTCTTCGTTTTTTTTTAAACAGCCCCTTCTTTCACTCTCCATCAAGCATTTCTTGCAGAACTCACGGCTCATTAAGACTGCCATTAAAATAAGCTGTTCCCTATTTTATCCTAATTATAGGGGACGTGTTCACTTCAGATTCTTAACACCCAGCATGAATTCGAGCGCCCACTTTAAATACAATCTGCTTCCAGATATGTTGATAAACATTCCGTGGTGACCTAAGCTTAAAACTTTATTGCGGGGGTGGGGAATTTTTGGGGGTGTGGTTGATTGTTGTTGTTTTTTTGTGTTTTTTTTTTATTATTAGTTTTTGCAAAACAAAATAGAGCGATTTGAACAGAAAAAATAGCAGGCAAAAAAAAAAAACGAAGGAAAAATAATATTTGCCTTTAGACTTTGAGTCCAAGGGAACATTATCAGTAAAAAGTAGAGAGAGAGATAGGACAAATTTGTCATTTTATTGGAAACCAAACTAACCCAAACTAACGCCTGACTTCACTTCCAGTTTATCTATTACTAACATACAAATTGGCAAATCGTGACTGTATTTTGCTTTTGTAAGCGAGACAAAACATTTTTGGAGAGAATGAAAAGCCAAAAATTGTTTGGATCTTGAGGTGGAAAATGTTGCCTTTGTCACCGTCTGAGGGATAAACTGGCCACATGTAAGCGAGACAAAACAATTTTTGGAGAGAATGAAAAGCCAAAAATTGTTTGGATCTTGAGGTGGAAAATGTTGCCTTTGTCACCGTCTGAGGGATAAACTGGCCACATAGAAAGTCAACTGGAGCAGCCGTATCGGTGTCTGCCTGGCTACAAAAACTGAGGCTTTATTTAATTACATTTCATAGACAATAGACCCAGACTGTTGGGCTTTATTTAACACCCTGGCTCTCAAAAAGCCCTAATGTTTACCGGAGATAAAATCATAATCACCAGTGAAGGCTTCACTTGCCGACAATAGAACTTAGGGAATAAGCTTGTGTCACGAACCGGTACTTACTAAACACTTTGAAATCCAACGCTCTTCAAACACCCACTTATTATGCCATAATATTAATCATGATTGTCTGCTTCCGTAAGATCTAATTTTACAGACAATTAGTATTATATATCTAGAGGGCGCTAAAATCACAAACAAGGAAGTCTCGGGAATTCCACGCGAAGCCTGTGCGTCGTAAGCCAAACATAGCGGTGTCAGACTTGTCGTCTTCAGACTTCAGATGAACATTATTGTCTTCAGACGAACAGTCAGCTTTCCGATATATGTATCTATATAATACATAATACTCACTTTCTCTCTCTCTCTCTCTCTTTCTCTCTCTCTCTCTCTCTCTCTCTCTCTCTCTCTCTCTCTCTCTCTCTCTCTCTCTCTCTCTCTCTCTCTCTCTCTCTCTCTCTCTCTCTCTCCTCCTCTTTCTTTCTCTCTTAGTCTCTCTCTCTCTTTTTTTTCTCTCTCTCTCCTTCAGACGAACAGTCAGCTTTCCGATATATGTATATATATAATACATAAATACTACACTTTACGATCCTAGGATCCTATGAGAACGATGAAGTCTTAGTGGCAGTTCCAAATTAAAACATATGACCACATCACACGTACTCTCTGAAAGTCGGTGGATGGCTGGGTTCAGTGTTCTAGTATATATTGTTTTGTAAGAGGCCGACTTCGTGCAGGGGTATTGGGTTCCGTGATTCTTACTGTGCTCGTATTCCTTATGTATCAGTCTCCAGCTTGGCCAAATAGAAGTTAAATAATATAGCTTGGTAAAATGAAACCGTTTGACTCAAATAACTAGTTCAATAAAATTTATAACTATAGATATAGATCTAGTTTTTAAAAAATCGCATGACTAAAACGAAACATCTCCGGTAGGAAATCAAAATAATTATAGCAACAACGAAACCTTTAAACTGATTCCGCATTTTGTTTTGTCGTGTTTTTTCTGTATTTTTGTAGTATAGATGTATAGTGAATAGATATTATTTTTCAAAGTTCTTTTGAAACATTTTCTAAAAGCTAACGCTAAAAAGCTGAGATGCTTATTTTTCTCTTTATTTCTGTGAATTTCTAATTATCTCATTCTCAGTATCCGCCACTTTTAATCGCTTTGTGCTCTCTGTCTGTCCATGGCTCTATCTGTGTCTTGATCTATTTCGCCTTTGTTCTCTCTCACTAACTACCTGTATTGAAATCCCTGTTTTATGTCTCTTCCCCTCGTTTTGTCTCTATCTCTTTATTTTTGTCCCTGTATAATTATGTCAATAACTTATCTCTATCTTAATACACATGTATACTGCCTGCTCCTTCCCCTTGATCACCGTCTCTTTAGTTCCATTTTGTTTTGTTTTTTCTTTGCGTTCGCATCTGGATTTTCATATTTTATTGTCAAAGAGCATTCAAGCAGTCTCAAAAATGTTCCAATAAAACTTTATTACACGGCAATTTAGTGGATTTTATGTGTCTTTTTATGTGGTTAAAATCGGCCATTGATTTGTTGATGGGGGTTGCGAAATTCGCACTCGCGCTCAGGGTAAAAAAACATAAGATCTAGCTTTCGAAATCTTTCGTTGAAAATAATTATACCTAAAGAAAGTTTTTACTACACGGGCATGAAATTTATATTATATTAATTTATAATAATTTATATTACGCTTGAAACAAGATCATGAAATATCACGGACGATTATTTACCAATGGATTTTTAAGATGACTTATAAAAACTGTTAAAACGACTCAAGATCTGGTAAGAGAACAGTTTAGCATGCCAGCAATCTTTGTTGTTGTTGTTGCTGCTGCTGTTGTTGTTGTTGTTGTTGTTGTTGTTGTTGTTGTTGTTGTTGTTGTTGTTGTTGTTGTTGTTGTTGTTGTTGTTGTTGTTGTTTGTGATGTTTTACTTTGTTTTGTTTTGTTTGTTGTTGTTGTTGTTGTTGTTTGTTTTGCTTTGTGGTTGTTTTTTATGTCTCTTTTTTAACTCCTTCACAACTCGGGCCCAATGCAAGCTTCTGCTCAAAGGAAGTACATTTAAAAACACTTAATATAACGATTACGATTAAAAAGAGTTGTTCTTTACCTTTAACGACATTTACGTTTGAAGGGGGTTCTTCCTATATAGTCGATGGGGAACGCGACCTATGTAGACAATTATATAATTATGCTGCCACTCAGAGACAGAGCGGTGATACCAATACTCCTGTCTCAGCCAGTAACATTATACTGACACCGATCCAACCAGTAGGGGACGAAATCGAACATAAAGTTTTTTGACAGGTCATGGGTTTTGAACCAGGAACCTTAAGCTATCCGATCCTACTCACAAAGCTAATGCTTATGCAAATACTAAGTCTTGCTCTTCCACTCTGTGTCGTTTTATCTTAATTGAAAAAAGACATTCAGTTAGTATTATAACCACACACAACTAAATACCACGACAAACAGAATTTGTTTTTTTTTTTTATCATTGATCAAGATTAGAAAGTTGTATCACCAAGATTAAGTCCAAGATTTAGTATAATACTTGTGTATTTATCTCAATGTAATGCGTGGAAGCTTTTTTGTAACTATGATATCCACCAAGTTCAAACAACTCAGATAAAACGAAAAATATCTTAATAAATAATATTGTTAAACCGATTTTTGGAAGAGTGTCATTGTGTAGATTAACAGTACCCCTCCTACCCCACTACTCCTCCCCCCCCTCTAAAAAAGACAAAAAAATCCAGCAATAAACTCAATGAAATGTAACTGTTTCACAACAAATTATGATGCACGTGATTTAAATCTTCACCAAACCTAGATCTAGTTGTCTCTCAATCTCTCACCCCCAACTCCACCCCACCCTCACCTTGTTATCGGAGTTGTTTGTTGTTTTTTTTTACCTATAAAAACCAGTTATCTCTATTTTAAATATTGGTAACTTTTTGTAAAGTATCTAGATTTCATTGCAGACACTTTGTTTTGTGTGTACTGGTGTTCCAAGCACGATCTCGTATTCCGAAGTCGAGTACATAGCTTAAAATTATCCATCTGTCTCTAACTTACGACATTACTATTATGTTGTCAAAATACTTTATGATATTCAATTATAAGTATAGAAAATGTATGTATGCCTACATAAATCTTTCGTATTGGTATTTTTGTTTATGAGTGCCTGTTTTGTTTTAGATTCCTGTTTTTGTGTTTTAATTGTTTTTGTTGCTGTTGATGCTGTTTTAGTCTTGTTGTTGTTTGTGTTTGCTTTGATATTTTTTGTATGAACTTTGATGGGTTATGATAGCTCGAGAACAAAGTTGGCCCACAAAATCATCCTGATGGTTTCATAATCCTTGATTAGTCGAACATCAACCAAACTATGCTTGACAAAGCTTAACCACTTTTGAAAATTAGAATCTGGATTTTTCTCTCTGCCAATTCCTGTCCATGCGAAAATCTGTTGTTAATTTTTTTCTACCTTTATCTTCACTCAAAGAAAAAGTTATACATAGTCAGGTTTGACTCGAAGTCAGTGAATAGTTAAAGTGCAGGGGGAAATTTCATTACCCCATTTCTCTTATTCAATTAAAAGATCGATTCATTTATCTTTTTTATCTTCTTCCCTTCCGTTCTCTCTAAATCTTTCCCTCTCACCCCTTTTCCTGTCTCTCTGCCTCTGTCTGTCTGTCTGTCTCACTTTCTGCCTGTTTTTCTGTCTATCTGTCTCTCTATATGTCTGTCTGTCTATTTATCTCTCTCTTTCTCTCTCTCT
>RQTK01000713.1:77068-132361 GCA_003991915.1 Elysia chlorotica
TCTCTCTCTCTCTCTTTCTCTCTCTCTCTTTCTCTCTCTCTTCCTCTCTCTCTCTCTCTCTCTCTCTCTCTCTCTCTCTCTCTCTCTCTCTCTCTCTCTCTCTCTCTCTCTCTCTCTCTGTATTCTCACCCATCCATTATTTGTATATCACCACTCACTAAGTCACTGAGTATATAAACTGTCGGTTGCACGGGTGAAGGACACGGTACATTTTTAATCCGTCCCCTCACGAACCATCCAGATGTGGTATCGTTTTCTGTACATAGAATGCGGAAAGATTAATGGCCTCTCCAAAGATACCTACAGTTTTCATGAGCCCGAACAATTATTTATAGACTGAACGAGTTCCAATCAGACCGTAAAAACATTGTGTTAATAAGAGACGTAAATATCGGAATAACAAGCTTATATATCCACACTTTTAAATTGCTCGACACACGCATAGGACTGTGAAATAGTCATAAAGATTAGAGTAGAGATATGATATTCAAATAGAAAAAGATAATCTGAAGAGCGTTTACAATTATTCCTCTTTATTTTTTTTTTAATTTGCTCTTTTTTCACACAAATGTTACTCGGGATGAAGTCGCCCCTCTTGGTTAATGTAGCTTGTATATATTTTTCCTTTTGTCAATACAACGTTTCTATGTTTGTCGAAATCGCCTTAAGCCGGTGCCTTTTTAACAACCTGTGACTTCGATAGTTTGGCATGGTGAAGTTGATTAATAAATCAAAATCATAAACGTTTATAATATTACTCTTCCACCTACCTTTGCTTGCTGCTTTCAGTTTTATCAGTTTCGACCTCGTTTTTCTACGTGCTCACATCTATTTCTTGCCTTCCAAGTATTAATTTCAGCCCACTTTAATGACAACTTACGCTTAGTATGCAGACCCGGTTTGGTTGGTTTGGTTTGGTTTTAACTTCCAACATCAGCACTACATAGGCTATATTGTAACGGGCCCCAAGACGGACGTCTGACAATTGTATGTGCTGCCACACACGAGACAGGGCGGGGATACCATGACTCCTGTCTCAGCAGGTCACATTATAGTTTATACTGACACCGACCCATCCAGTAGGGAACGCAACCGCCAGGATTCGAACTCGGGACCTTTTGCGTCGGAAGCCGTAGTATGCAGACCTAAATAGTCCTCTGGATAGGACTCCAGGCTCGAACTCCAGAACATACCAGTGGAAGAGTGATAAAATAAAACATTCCTTGGGTCTCGTTTTGTTTTTAGTCGAGTGTTGAAACTGAGTAATATTTCTTGGTATACAACACACACACAAAAAAAAACGTTAGTGAGGAAACATAGAAATTGTTTACAGGAATCGCGGGATTTCTTTTACTCTCTTTTTTTTTCATAAAAACTTAAGTCCAGTTTCACCGAAAGGAATATTGGAAGCATTCAGTTTTAGTAAATCTATTTCAAATGTTTCTTTAGCTATCTTAAAAACATGCACAATTTTTAAAAAATTATAAAAAAGATAGTCGTTGGAAACTATGATGGAGACATTATTGTGGATGTACTACAAATACTACTTATATAAATAACCTCATCGAGAAGAACCAAAATTTACACATATCTATGCACATAGCTATAGATCTGATAATCTCTAATAATCTTAATTTCATACCGCCTCTGCTTCATAAATAATCATAAACGGGGTCAGTCAGTACAAGATGGCAAATGTCTGTTCAAGCCGTTATTCGGAGCTGATAGTTAAACCATGATCTATCCCCATATACACAATCTGAAACCGAGCCCAAGCCTGATTGTTCCCTCATAAATAAAGCTCAAGGTCACAGGCTGGTTGGGGCAAGGCACTATCACCAGTGAGCAGTGAGGGAAAATCCAATACTGTTAAAATATTGGATACGATAAGATATAAAGTTATGGAAGATCAGGGAGCAAATCAAATGTCTGATTTAGAAATGATTCTAAAAATAATAATGCAAAAATAAGTCGAAAAAATATACGAAAAGGCAGCTCATTACATTCCAAATCTCAGGAATAGGATAGGTATTTTTCTTATGTGCGTCGAAATTTTTAGCATGCATAAGGGAAAAAAGTAAAGATTGTTTTGTCTTGAATGTGTACATTTTTGAATAACTTTTCGATCGTTCATGTGCTTTTGAGAAACTTGATATTCTGTGGGGTGGGCGAACTAGAATCCTGGTATCCCCGCATTGTCACGTGAGTGGCTGCTCATAAAAGTGTCAGACTTTGGTGTTGGGACCGGCTTCTCTATAGAGGATTCTCAATGAAAACCTAGAAGGTGTAAGATTAAGAAAAATCCTGTCTATTTGAAAGGGAATGTCGGTAAACAAGATGTATACAGCCTGCTGTTAGCCTTGAGCTGATCAACTACGAATGGGCGTTTGATTCCGTTGAACGTTACCGTATTTCGAAATTCGACTCTCTGCAAAAAATAGATATGAATTAATGAAACCTTCGTATAAATCGTGAAAAACGTACATCCGCTAATTGGTCCAAATCAGTTGCCGATAAAGAGAGAAGTAACACATGGCGATCCTATGTGAAATAAACTCGGTGCTGCAGCGTTTCAAGACCATCTTTCAAATAAATAGTAACCACACAAGTTCTAACAAAGGCAGCGAAACGTAGATTTACAGTTTGACAGAAGGAATGAATTAAAAAAAAACTTCAACTTAATAAAATACAAAATCAAGAGACATGCAGCTAAACACTTGTAGCCAGATGACCAGTATCATTAAAATATGGATAAACAAATGACAGTCATTATGATTCAGTGTACTGCTGTTTGTACCTCGAGCATGTATCTACGTTATTTACTTTCGGTTTGTATTTAGCTATATATTTACTGAATTAAAGTTCCATACATTCAATTCAGTTGAATTTAATTCATTAGAAAATTGCCACCTACTCACAATTCTGTGACTCGCCCGTCAACCTCGTCCAAGGATAATGTTTTTTATTATCTCTAAAACGAGAGACACTGTCTTTTAACTATTTTCCTCTCAGTGTTTACTGCCGTTCTGAAGTAGTTACCAGGATGTAAGGACACCAATCCCATCAGACCACCATGCTTTATCGTCGGTCAGTCAACTCTTCACTGAACAACCAAACACAAAAACATGCACTGCGATAATGAAGCACATAAAAAAACGAAGACGAAAAGTGCAAAAATTAATATGACCGTCGTCCAATCATAGCGCTATCGTAGACTTACACAGCCAATGAGCGATCAGAACATCCCAGATCTAAGGGACGTAATTATGGGAATAGTTATGGTTGTGTGTATCACCAGACCTGTACAGATTTATGACGAATCGCTACGCCTCCCTGACAGCTTTCTCCGTTAGTGATGTTTTATTTTCATTTGCTTGTTTTTGAGACAGAAAAAGGTTTAGACCTGGATCAGTAGATTTGATAAACAGGTAGGCGTACATACATTTAGACTAAGCTTAATTTGCGCCGATGGACTGACAGTGTTAAATGTTTTCTAACATTATTATCTAAACAGATGAAATAGACTTTTCTTTCGTCATGCATTGCTTCTATTTTTCACCTTCTTTACATTCCTATTTCTATTTTAGAAACATGACTGCCTTTCCCAATCAACTGTTTTTGTCTCTATAGGATAAAGACCGGTGGCTTTTAACCACTCCCACATGTTTCATTGGCCACTCTAGATTTGGATCTATGCCCATATTGGAGAACAAAACTAGAACCTTTAATAGAGACCATCGAAAACTGCGCACTTCCATGCGACCTGATTTTGCGATCCTGAGACAAAGGCAATGTCAGTTCAATCTCGTTAGTATATTTAGGATTCGGTTTTCTAGCACGACACGATTCGTTTAGACAGAAGAAAAAAATAAGGTTTCAAGTAAACAAATTAACCCAAACAAGACTATGGGGGTTTTAGGGGAGTTTTGCCTGTTTACGAATCTGTCCATGTTTTCAACAAGGCGAGGAAAATAGAGCATAAACGTGGATTTTTACTACATTTCTCATTATAAGTTGTAAGTTCTATAGAGTCTGAAAAAATCTGGTCTAGGCTGAAACAGGGACTGGATGCTGTGTAACTTTGACTCCTGGAACTCTCCTTGGTAGGTTTTTTCTTTGTTTTGTTTTTTTTCCTAGTTGAATAAATATTTTGAACCTCCATCGGTTTAGTTTTTAATGCCGTCTGGTTGACTAGGAATGTTACCAGTACACCCTTATTGAGAGCAATGTCATATATACACCCTAGTTCTTGGCTGTATACAAACTACGGTCAGATCAAAACCCACGATCGGTGAAAACATTATTTATCCGATGTCATCATGTACTGGTTGGATAGGTGTCATTAGCATGAGACAGGCTGAGACAGGAGTCGTGGTATCCTCGCTCTGTCTGTGTGTGGCAGCACGTAACATTGTCAGGCGTTTGCCTTCAGACCCTTTCGCAATATAGCCTCTATGATGATGAGGTTAGAGGCTAAGCATCAAACACACACATGATCTAATGTATTTTAACCACACAAAATTCACGTTTCCCATTCATGTCAAGCTTCATCAGATTACTGATTGTTCTCTACTAAAAACAACCAAGCCCAACCTCAACCCAACCTCAACGAGTGTAAAAGGCGTAAGTCACCGGTAGATTTTTGTCTATATTATCAGTGTAGATAACTTTATAATACATGTATAATTATCTTCAAAACAGTGGACTTAACACGACCCGACATGTCTAAGATGGCGGGGAACTTGTCTTCACAAGGGGCATAACTCTGTTAGTCTAAGGGATAGTTCAGTCGTGTATTATCAGGAGAGAGGTCAACATGTAGCCGGTAGTTGGTAGTGCTCTGAATTGTAAAGCTAAAGGTCTTAGGATCAAAGCTCAGATCTCAGATAGGTGTACGCTATGCTTTTCTCTTAGTGCAGGATTCTCTAGGAAAAATAATATTGTGGACGGTTAGTTCTACAACCTTCCTGTTTATATTACACACCGCACGCTTCCTATCTCAGCTTGGCATTCTCCAGGTAAAATAATAATGGTAGATGATATAGCTTGCACCCTCTTTGTTTTTATTAGATATTATATTGTTGATGTTTCTTAAGACACGATAGAAGTAAGTATTGAAACCTTTTTATTATCAGATTCGATTTTTTAAAGTAATCTCATTTTTGCACAAGACTATAATTATTGTGGAGGGGTGTATTTATAATATCATACTGTATCGTTTTATACAGCTAGCATGCTGCAGTTATCCCCAATGTCTTTATTCAAAAATATTTCAGACATTCTGAGGTGGACCACAATATCTAGCACAATAGAGACATGAAATGTGATTTTGGTGAAGAGTAAAAAATATTCATATAAGTGAAACAAGGGCATTAACAATTATTGTGTTTCACTTCTTAGCGTTGCATGTTCTGTTTAAAAATTATAACCCTTTTCATCAAAATCGCGTCTCCTCTATTTGTTCTTTCCACGGGAAATTAAATTTCCTATCCACAGTAAATCTAATTTTGTTCAGGGAATTCCGATTTCTTGTAATTATAAATATTTGCTGACACAGGAATGTTTTTCTATCTTTGTTTCTCTTTGTCCCATGCATTTGTATTTCACTCGCTTTAAGAAAACCGTAAATAAAATGGGTCAATATACATACAATTATGGGGGAATTGCAAACGGAAAATAGCGAAAGAGAAATAGAGAGTGAAAGAGCTAGAGAAAGTGCTTAAGAGATAGAATAAGCAAGAGAGAGAGAGAGAGCGAGAGAGAGAGAGAGAGAGAGAGAGAGAGAGGGAGAGAGGAAGAGTAGAGGAAGAGATACAAACTCAAAGAGACAGAGACAGGGGGGGGGTGTTGAGCTGGTCCAACATGTCCAACATTAGCACTATATAAGCTATATTGTGGACGGGCCCCAAGATTGTATCTGACCGTTTTATGTGCTCCTACACACGAGACAAGGCGGGGATACCATGACTTCCGTCTCAACTGGTCACTTTAAACTGACACCAACCCAACCAGTAGAAAGCACAACCGCCAGGATTCGAACCCGTACCTTTTGCGCAGGAAGCCGATGTTCTACCCCAGGGCCAACGCGCCCAGGAAGGGGGTGACTGCTAGGGATGGTCTCAATGTAATGTGACCGACCGACTCAGAGATGAGCTATGGTATCTCTCATCACTGTCTCTACGTGGCAGTACCTTATCAAAACGTCATACATTAGTCCTGATACCCGTCAACGTAATAGCCTTAATGCTGACAATTTAAAAAAATCACTCACCTCTAAAATTGAACCACATCTAAGGCCAGAGCCAGACGACGATGGTGGCTGGGTTAGGGATGTGGTTTCCGTATTAAAAACCCTTTTGTATTTCTTAGCCTCGGTCTGACTGCGCAAATAAATACAAGAAAGTTTCATAAAGAAACCCCAGTCCAGCCACATCCCCACCCCAGCCACCAGCGTCAGTCTTATTCTGGCCTAAGACGTGTAGGTGTTACGTCTATACCCTCACTTCCAACACTAACTACACCCACCCACAGTAAAATCCCCTCTACGAGTGGGCATGGCGTTCATTATTCTCTTCTAGCATTTCCAGAAATAGTAGAAAATTGTCTCCCCCTAGTTCTTTTTTTCTACGCCTCTCCAAGTCCGCATTGTCTCCCTCGACGATGAGTTAATGTCACTGCTCAAACAAATGACGTTTATTTTTTTCTTTCCTTCCTGTTGTGTGGAGTGCGGTTTGGGCGAATTAATCGTTTACACTATTATCGCTAGCCACAAGTTTAAGATGCTGAGTCGATCTTCAGCACACAGAAAGCTCTGGAATTCCCTCTGTTTGACCAAGTTATTTGGCGGCGATTTTTGTCAACCTTCTTTCCTTTGGTTTCACCATAGTTTCAAACTAGATCTAGAATAATCGGATATTACGGGGTTAAAAATGGGTGATGAACCTATAAAATAAATATTGAAAAACGTGAATTTAATCTGATTCCCTAACCCTAAAATCCGCTCCTCAGCAAACAAATAATAACTGTATTTAATTCATTAGCAGAGTGCTCACAATTTTCGCAATGCTCAGTATGAGAGTGTGTGTGTGTATGTGTGTGCTGAATGGGTTGTATATAAACCAAAAAACAATACGGATAACACGAATAGGGATAACATCATTAGACAACAAAAAGCAAAAAAATATTGATAAGATAAACTATTAATTAATAAAGATTTGATTTGAGCAAACCTATAACCAAACAAACCAACAGCAACAACAACAACAACAACAACAACAACAACAACAATAACAATAACAACAGCAACGACGACAACAACAACAACAAATAGATATCAGAGAAGTTTTAGGTATCTGATCATAGAAGTGCTATGTTGGCACCTTTTGATACCACTGGATGAAAAAATGTTCAATATGCTTTTGCTTTTTTTCTAATTATTCAGCCTTCAGGCTGTAAACCTTTGTCACATCACGTTCGGTTTTCTTCTTTGAGCGCATGAAGTTCAGGAAATATCTGGACGGCAAACCGAAACAATTGCTTGAGGCAAATACAACCTCAGCCGACCAAGTAACATTAATTTTACCATTTCTAGGGTCTTGAGGCAAAGTATTCTAATGACATCTTCAACTCCTTGCAGTTAAAACAATATGGCTCAAAGTCCTCCATTAATTATTTACCTCTGCTACAGGTAAAAAAGGATATAAAGTTCGCAGGAGCACAAACAGCCATTCGGAAGTGTACAAATGAGCATTCATTACATAGCATCTTTACATGTTTTCATTTACCCCTCATCACTGAAAAACTTTAAAAATGTGACTCTGCCCTTTTTCCATCGTGCTCTTCATTTCCATTCCAGAAAAATGTGCATAAGGCGCGCAGTATGGCGGCGAGTTTTCGGAAACTTAACTATTGTAATTTGATAGATAAAAAAGAGTGTAGGTATTTTTCGCGTGCGCGTCGAACTTTTTAGTATGGATTGGAGAAAATATCAGTCGTGAACGTGTTCTATGCTTGTTGTCATGGAAGGGGAGCGATTGTTATTTGTTTGTTTTTGTTTGTTGTTGTTTTTTTTTGTTATTTTTGGATGTGTTTTTATTATCTGCTGCGAAATTGTTTTTTATCTGCGACAGAGATTGTCAGTCCCACATTAACCACTAAGACCACAAGAAACGGTGTCTCAGCAAAATGACAGATGGGATTTTCTCTATAATCAACCTTGAAAGGCGTATTTGAAATTTGCTGCTCCTGGGTTGTCTGCCCTTAGTTTACGTGAAACTGTGGTACTAATAAGGTCATTGGCAAGAACTTGAAGTGTTTTTGGGACGTCGATTTTATTTAAAATAAAAATATTTCCATTTATCTGGACACAAAAAAACAACTCCAACAACACTCAAATTGGTGAAAAAAAGATCGAAAGCCATACATTTGAGTTCGAGATTGAGGTTTGTTTTGTTTTGTTGCTGTTTCTTTTTTTTGTTTGTTTAACGGCCAACGTCGTCAGGGCTATAAAAGTTGTACAACTTACCCTAGATGTCAAGTGTAGACTAGTTAAATGGAAACCCACATACATAAGTGGCAGAGCATTAGATGGACCAACATGTTATATTATAGCATGTTGCTCTGCCACTTGTGTCGTTTCGCGAGACTTCAATAGCACTGATCTCTTCATAATGCTCTGCCACTTGTGTCGTTTCGCGAGACTTCAATAGCACTGATCTCTTCATCCCGTTGGTTGATTTGTACGAAATAAATAATTACCATGTATGAGGGGGGAAATACAATACATCGAAAATCATTATCATAACAATATATTTTGTTTTCCTTTGTATAGCAGAAAATAACTCTCAAGCTGATGGCTTGACATGTTAAAGAAAACTGGGGCATATTGAGAAATATGGTGAAACCATTGGCGTGATTCTAGCGTTCACTGACCTTTTATAAGACATTTTCAAATACCTGGTACAGTCACGATATAAGTGTTATTATTACAACAACAACAACAAAACAGCATAAAAACAAGGAAACAACCGCGGTTCGTGAATCAAATGTATGGAAAATCTACCCCTGAAAGAAAACAAACGATAGTGTTTTCGAATTGCGGAGGTAAAAAAAACACCTGAAAAGACCAAAACACTTAGGGCGTACTTAACCTAGAAGTCAGGTGGAAACTAGATAAAGGGACACACATAAATTTATATATCATGTTTTTCCATCTATATACACTATATACAATCAGTCTTTAAAAATCAATATAATTATGTCCAGGAGTAATGACATGGTGACAAAATTGCTGGTATGGTGTGCTGGTTAAGTTGACGCTACGTGTTGAGATAATCGTTGTTATATTTTCTGCAAAAAAGAATAACATTCAGAACTAGGAACATAAGAAAGCAGGTTGAAAATATGATTGTTATCCTAGCAACAAAGGGAAGATTAAAACAGAGCAACAACAAACCAATAGAAAACTCTATAACGTAAGCAATACAAGAAAAAAGATGTACGTGTTTTGAAAAAAAAAGTCCCAGCACCACCATTTCGTGCTTCAACGCTAGAGAGTTCTTTTACCGGAAGCCATTAAGTCGATAGCCACTTTATAGCTTCCCCTGTAAGCGGATGCGGTTTAATTGTAAACAAACACTCTTCTGTTTCCGCCGGCCTGTTCAGGTACATATCTATATTTCTGCTGTTTGGGCGGACATTAAAGCAGCATCGGACTTTTGTCAGGCACTCAGGGGTGAACCAGGCAAAAGTTGCTCGGGCTTTGAGCCTCCTACACATAGAAAAACAAGTTTATATGGATTTTTTTTCACTTTCAAATAAAAACGATTATCGCTTGTTCTAGGGATAAAACGGCTATAATTTTTCAATTTCTAAATCAACAACCGATGCTTTGTGGGGAACTTTGTAGCATGCCATAAATAACCCAAAAGGTCTAAACTCCGACTTGTGTCAGATTCACTATAGTTTCTTTGTTTTTATACTTCAGTCGGTAGAATACTAGGATTTTAAGCAGCCGGGTCCAGGTTCGATCCCAGCTGTTGCTTTATATCTTCTTTAAAGGAAACATTCTCGTTTTAGGTTTTATTTATAAACATAGAGTTCGTTGAACTGATCAAAGATTATAGAGATCATAGATAAGAACAGACTTGTGGTAGGATTACGATTCCTCTTAACAAAAACATAAAAAGGCTTGCGAAAAGTTAAAAGCTACTGCGACGTTGTACTTACAACCCAAAGAGTCGTTCTGTTATAATATATCTGTGGATTTTTTTTATATTCCCTATAACTGGGTTTAGACGATGCAAATGTAGGATGCACATGACAAAACATTAAGTTCCACGTTACCTGCCAAATTGGTCTATTGGATATTTATTGCAAATTCTGCAAAATATGGCACTTGTCGCTCTTGTCAAGGCGACCTGACTGTCTTGCTTGTAGGAGCGTGAATTAATAGCTTGTGGTCAGTGAGCATGGACAATTGTTTGCCTTCCAAGTAGAAACGAAAATTTTGAATTGCGCTGTAAATAGCCCACAGTTCTCGATCAATTGTAGAGTATCGGCTTCCTGTTGTTGTCAGCTTTCTGGAGAAGAAAGAGGTTGGTCGACATGTGCCATGATGCTTGTGTGATAATTCTGCACCAATCGCTGAGTCTGAGACAACGGTGGATAGCCGCGTTTAGGTATTTGGATCTGTATGGTTGAGATAAAAGCACATATGGCTCGAACGCGGTTTATTGGCATTCCACTGTGCATGTAATCTCTTTACTTCTGCTCCTTGTTGATAAAGGTTGTTAAATGTGATAGACACATTGAGATTCCAGTGAGAAGCGTAATTCCATTTGGAGATATTTTGTGGCCGAGGAATGTCATTGTTCATTGCCCAAAATCACACTTCTGACTTTGATAACAATACCATTAGCAACCAGTATTTTAAATAACCCAACGAGTTAGTTTATAAAAAATGGCGCAAAAAAGGGTTTTAGGGTCCTGGTTTAGCATCCTCAGATGGTTTTCTGTCCCTTCAGCATAAAGGTTCAGGAGGTCTTGATCTTTTTGAAGTCGTGTTGCTTTATGCATTTAGCAGGGTGGATTTCAGGAGTTCATATTTCACACTAGGAAAGGGGGCGGTCGTTGTGTGAAGCACTAAAATGGCGTCATGAAATTTGGTTCGGTCATTTGTTATCGGTTCCAAGCATACAAACCAGGCCTTAGGTACTGTGCTGCATCCACCGAGGGGGGATACTTGAGAAGATGCACAGAAGGTTTGTTCCCTTATTGCAGTCGCTAGTTCTTTGATAGCATCAAGTTCTATGACCGTTTAGTAAAGAACGGTTGTCTATATTATGTAAATGATAGTTTGCTAGCTTTAGATGATTTAGGCATGTGGCCTTTAGAGAAGTTGGTAGGTCTAGATCTAGGTCTGTAGCTTGGAGATATTGAGGACTGTGTAGCTTTGTGTGTGACTGTGTGGTCGATTTACTCGGTATTTTGGAAGCTCCCATATAGATCTAGTTTAATTCTGCCTTTATAATAAATGTTTTTGACACATCGGGGCCACAAAAAAGCGTTCTTACAAAATCAAATAAAAATATTATAATTATAGTTTGCTTGCAACAGTGTTTTTTTTTATTGTCATTCTAATAACGCCCATTTTAGATCTAGATCAACAAAACTACTCCCGTTCAGAAATTAAAAAAAAAAATTGAAATAAATGACGGAAATGGATAATGAAAAGTGTAAAAAATAAATTTCAAACCGTGAAGGAAATTATGCAACATTGCATTAAGTACATGAGTATGAGATAATATCGCCACAATAATACGAAGAGGCAAAGATGAAGGGAGAGGAAGAGAGTGACTCTTCTTCACTCTCACTGTAAAGAGTTTGTTGATCAACTAGAAATTTATTCATTGAAGTTCTAATGTGATACCCTGGCATGAGAATTTTCTAAACCTCATAAAGAGTAATATGCATTTAGCTGGGCGGATTTCAGCAGTTCATATTTCACACTAGGAAGGGGTGGGGGGGGGGGGGCAGGGCGGATTTCAGGAGTTCATATTTCACACGAGGAAAGGCGGGGGGGGGGGGGGGTCTAAAACGGCTTGAGCGCGGCGGGCGGTCGTTGTGTGAAGCAGTAGAATGGCGTCATGAAATTTGGTTCGGTCATTTGTTATCGGATCCAAGCATATAAACCAGGTCTTGGGTACTATACTGCATCCACCGAGGGGGATTTTTTTTTTAATCTAAAAAAAAACTGTAATAAATGACGAAAATGGATAATATAAAGTGTAAAAAAATAAATTTCAAAACGTGAAGGAAATTGTGTAGTATTGCCACAATATACGAAGACACAAAAAAACAGAGGAAGAGAGTGGTTATTTTTCCTTCTCCCTATAAAGAGGTTGTTGATCAACTAGAAATTTATTCATTGAAGTTCTAATGTGATACCCTGGCATGAGAATTTTCTAAACCTCATAAAGAGTAAAGAAATATCTTAAGAAATATCTTTGCATACCCACTACAATCGGATGGTGTAGGAGGTCGTTGCCTTAGTGTAGTACATGTATAATTATTCATTATAACATAAACGTGATTGAAGAAAATCGCGCTGACTAAGCAGTCTCTACACTATTGAAGCTTCAAGGCCCTATCATCACCAACATCTAGTACACCATAGATGTAAGGCGAACTTGGCAGTCGATACTTTGATTTGTAATGCAGAGAGTAACGAGGTGGGGTTTTTTGTTGTTGTCTTGTGTGTGTGTGTGTGTGTGTGTGTGTGTGTGTGTGTGTGTGTTTAATAAAAACTTGAGATAATTCATCAAGAGAACACTGACTTCAAGCTACAGGTCGCTAAACGAGACCGTCTTTACAAGTACATGGCGCTGTTCTGTACTCTCCAACCAGACAGGAAAGATCTCTAACTCCGTTTCATTCATTTTATTCCTGAATCATTTCATCTTTTCATTTCTATAGAACGTTCCTAATCAGAATTTTCAAGCCGCGTGTGTGACGTCAGAGCCGGTGAAATCCCGTCTCCTGTCTCCTGTTCCAGTCGAGATTTTTAAATCCAATTTTCCTTAACCCAGAGCCGACTTGAAAGGTAGGGGGTTAGCTATCCAGAACTTCAATGAAGAGGAAAATTAAATTTTGAACATAATAAAAATCCGTTTTCTAAGACGCGTGTGCGTGTGTGAGAGAGAGAGAGAGAGAGAGAGAGAGAGAGAGAGAGAGAGAGAGAGAGAGAGAGGAGAGAGAGAGAGAGAACCTCTTCTGCATGTGTAGAGCTCCCCCCCCCCATTTTTAGACAATCGATGCCTTGTGGTCCACACGACAATAGGAAATGACATAATTACGTCCCTTTGGGCTTGAAGTTTCCTGATCGCTCATTGGCTCCTTAAGTCTAGGACAGAGCTCTGATTGGACGCCGGTGAAGACTCCCTTACCCATCGTCTTTGTTTTCGCTATGGGAGCCTATATCGCACAGTCTCTAACGATCCCTGGATCCTGACCTATGTTTCTAAGGACAATCCACTCCTACATTAAACTTAGAGTGCCAGGAATGCGAGGAACATCTTGTAATGTCCAGACCTATGTTTCTAAGGACAATCCACTTCTACCTTAAACTTAGAGTGCCAGGAATGCGAGGAACATCTTGTAATGTCCAGACCTATGTTTCTAAGGACAATCCACTCCTACATTAAACGTAGAGTGCCAGGAATGCGAGGAACATCTTGTAATGTCCAGACCTATGTTTCTAAGGACAATCCACTCCTACATTAAACGTAGAGTGCCAGGAATGCGAGGAACATCTTGTAATGTCCAGACCTATGTTTCTAAGGACAATCCACTCAAACCTTAAACTTAGAGTGCCAGGAATGCCTGGAACATCTTGTAATGACTCCATCCCCAGTCCTTCTCCGCAAGAGGACAATTACTTTAGAATATGTCACATCTCTTATTTCTGTCGCGTCTGATGCCCAGCGACTGGCTATTGAATCATTGAATCACATTTCCCGTCCATTACGTCCAGGGACTGAAGATCTCTTGAACTACGGCCGTGTGCCTGGAGGGCTCCCCGGGATGTAATAGTGGGCCGGCATCCTGCGTCCATTGTTCCATTACAGGGCACACTCAGGAGCTCACTACAGTCTTTCTTTAGCTCTCTGTCTTTGTACGTGTGTGTGTGTGTGTATGTCTATCTCTCTCTTTCTCTCTATCTCTGTATCTGTGTGTCTCTGTGTCTCTATCTTGTTCCATCCCTCTCTCTGCCGGTTTCTCTCTTTCCCCTAATTTCTCTCGCTCTATCTCTCTCTATCTCTCTATCTATCTATCTATCTATCTATCTATCTATCTATCTATCTATCTATCTATCTATCTATCTATCTATCTATCTATTTATCTATCTATCTTTCTCTATCTCAAAGAAGGAGTTTGTGTTAAAAATGCATTTTGGGTACCTGAATCTTTGTGTCGATGAAAGTAATCTTTAAATAATGTCTAAGCTTCCCGAAAAGTCTTACAAGACATGGGTGCCCGTCAAGATTCGAACCTTGCCCCGGACCTTCATGCTAGTCAGCCCAGAGCACTATTCACTAGGCTGCCAACCTATTGTATGATTTGTCTATATACAACCCTGATTCCTATTGGTAGCGATATTTCGCAAAAAAAAAAAAGATCCATTTTTTCAAGATACCAGAGCTCAACAAGCAAAAACGTTATAGTGTCATCCCACGGGGAATGTACATTCCAACTTTCAGACGGAGCTTTGATCGAAAAGCCAAATAACATAAATCGGAGAATCGGAGAATCAAATCTCAAATATTCTGCCTTAACCCCAGGCATCTACCGACTGGGTTATCTGGCGATCTCTTTTAATCGATACTTCAGTAAATCAGACTTTTAAAATAAAAAAATTCTTAAAATTCACTGATATTTTCTTTTTTCATGGTTATTTAGCAAAATACGGTTGTGACAAGGACGGTTTAAGTTCATTTTGGCTGCGTTAACGTCAAACATCAGCACTAAATAGGCTTTCTGTGGTCGGGCCCAAAACTGACATCTGACAATGTTAAGTGCTGACGGACACGAGACAGGCCAGCCTATGACTTTTACGTCTGGACTTCCTTCTCAGCCGGCTATATTTTAGTGACACTGTGTGACAGCACGTAAAATTGTCAGACGCTAGTCTTGTGACCCGTTCACGATATACAGCCTTGCTCATGACGTTGGACGTTCAGACGTTAACTCAATTCAACGCCCCAACTATATACAAAGAAAAAAATGTATTTATATAGCCGTATTAAGCTTCGAAATGGTTTATATTTATTTGTTAACATATTTAGTACTCTTAGGTTTCAACGACATGAAAACATTTGTGTTTAAAATTTTCGCAAGGTATGTAGGCGTAATGGTCGGACCCAAGACTGACATCTGACAATTTTGTATGCAGACAGGTCAGGTTGTGACTTTTACGTCTGGACTTCCTTCTCAGCCTGTCATATTAAAGTGACACTATATAAAATTGTCAGACGCTAGTCTTGTGACCCGTTCACGATATACAGCCTTGCTCATGGCGCTGGACGTTCAGACGTTAACTCAATTCAACGCCCCAACTATATACAAAGAAAAAAATGTATTTATATAGCCGTATTAAGCTTAGAAATGTTATATATTTATTTGTTAACATATTTAATATTCTTAGGTTTCAACGACAGGAAAAACATCTTCTTGTTTAAAATTTTCGCATGGTGGGTAGGCGTACCGTCATATAAAAACAATCATTTTATTTAAATCCTAAAATAGAAGAAACAAGTTTCTAAGAAAAGATTTTTCAAATACAGTTCAGGAAAACGTAGGAGAAAAAAAAGAAACTATCTACATTGTTAGAAATGGGAAGCGCTTTGCTGAGCCCAAAAAAGACCAGGGGAAATTACTGTCATGTAAATGGCCTGCGGTCACGAGAGACAGTTTGGCGCTTGGTGAGAGATGGAGGCAGTTTGTGGTGTGTGGACAAACTGGAATCTACAGACGCATGAAGGAGGGGACAAACAGGAGAGTAAAAAAACAGTGACTGTTGGGAAGACCTTAGTGACTCCAAAGCAAAAGAAAGGATGGTTTTGGGTGCAATGGGTGGGATGAGTGCAGCGTCAGCAGTGAAGATGTATAGGGTCATAACACTAATGTCTGACAAATGTGCGTGCTGCCACACAAAGATCTAGATGAGATACACATACCTTTTTCGATAGAATCAGGCTTAGTTGTTTTAGATGGATGCGAAGTGGCTCAAGTGGTAGAGCAAAAGTCTCCAGATTTTAAGGTCCGCGGTTCGAATTCCACGAACGGTCAGAAATGTATTAGTCCGATGTGGTTCCCTGGAACTGGTTGTGTCAGTGTCAGTATAATGTGATCGACAAAACGGACGAGCACCCCCACCCCCCGGCCTTGTCTCGTGTCTAGCAGCAAAATAAATTGTCAGACATCTACTCTGGGGTTTGTCCACAATATAATCTATATACATGTAGTGTTAACATTGGAAGTTAAACCCAATGAACTCAACTCAGTGTCTTTATCCCAGCATATGGCGTCATAATGCTTTGTCCACTAATATGCTCTCAGCTCAGGCTTTGGGCAGTTAATAGGAAACCTGATAGGAAATTATAGGATACAAAGGTATCATCAATATAATAACAGCCAGCTGAAGACGTATGTAAATGAGACTTTCTTAGATTCTTTTATCTTGGTATCTTTTTTTCCCTCCCACCAACCCTCTATCCCTACCTACTATATATCTCCACACTTTCTCTGTCCCTTCCTCTCACTCTCTCTCTCTCTTTCTCACCCTCCCTATTTCTCTCCTTCTCTCTCTCCCTCTCTCTCTCCCTTTTTGTCTCCCTCTTTTGCTCCTAATTAGACCAGTTTAATTATCTCCCTTCTACAATGGACGAGATGGTCAAATGATAGAGCACGCGCGTATAATCGAGAAGTCCCCGGTTTGATCACCTATTTGGTCGCGGCCAGTCATTATAGACTAATGAGTAAGTCATCCAGGTATCCTCGCTATGGTTCTGTTTGGTTGCACGTACAATATTGTCAGATATTAGTATTGTGAGCTGTCCGAGAAAGAGCCCTGTTGCTAACAATGAGCGCTGAAAGTAAAAAAAAATAGCAAATTGCCATTCCACATCTCTGAATTTCGCCGGCTCTCTCATTTTTCTGTCTGTCTTTGTCTGTGTCTGTCTCTAACTGTCTGCATGTCTATATGTCTGCCTGACTTTTTTCTGTATGTCTGTCTTCCCCTCCCCCTTTTCTCTCTCTGTCCCTCTCTCTGTCTCTTTCTGTCGTTCTCCCTCTATGTTTATTCTATCTCTCTCCTCTCTCTCTCCCCCTCTCTCTGTCTCTGTCTCTCTCTCTCTCTCTCTCTCTCTCTCTCTCTCTCTAAGTCCCTCTGTAGCTGGTGTGAGCAAAACGCCGCCATCTCTCCACCATGAGAGTTCTTGCCTCCACCCCACGTTCTCCACTCCCAGTCCCCCCTCCCTCCACAAACCTCTTTGCGCCCCCCTCCCTCCTCCACCCTTCCTCTCTCTTCCCATCGCCGCCAACTGTCCATGGATAATTCCGCATCATCCATTTCGCCCCCTGGATCAAAACGGACAGCAGGCAATTCCAGCCGTTCCTTGGACATCACAATCGTCGCCATGATCGCACAATATATATATAGATCTATGCTACGGATGTACATTATTATTTCAAACATCCTCTCAGTGCATTTCCAAATAATTTAAAAAATTCAGGGAAAAAATCAAAAGAACCACAAAGTGTTTTTTATCAGAAATTTTATAAAATACGCTTCCAGATTTTTCGTTTATAAAATTCGTTATAGATAAAATTTATAGTCAACTACTTTTGTAGCGTAGCAATATATACACATAAAAAATTATTATGAAGGTTTCCGCTTCGACATAGAAATCATTGAAACTGGGTTGCGATGAACACTTTCTGTTGGCGTGCTCCAAGATGTATCGGTGACTTTTCAGACTACAGGTAAAGGTTTAATGTATAAAAAAAAAAACAGAAAAAAATGTTTAAAATGGTAAAATATTTGTGCATGCTATTAACTTAAACACGTAAAGTGTAAAAGGGAAAAAACAACACCAAAATTCCCTTTCATAGGTCAGTATCTGGTTAAAGTTTAACTCTCATGCATTATTTGTCTTGAATTTCATCACACAACCTGTATAGAGAAGACAATTCTGTGTTTTGTAATTTAATTTTCACAAAATTTAATAAGGTTTTGGGTCTATTCTTTGCGCGCACACTATTTCGAAGAAACAGACAGTGCAGCTATATCATGATTCCTGTTTCAGCCGGTCGCTTTATACTGAAACCGACCCAACCAGTAGGAGACGAAATCGGACACATTTTGAACGATAGTGGGTTTCGAACCAGGACACTCCCCAATGGAAATCCTACGCTCTACCACTTGCGCCAGATCTCCAGTGAAGACACACGGGCCGTGATGAATATTCCCACAATCTCGCGCTATAACCAGAGAGTCTCAAGTGTTAAAGGGTGTCACCGACAAGACTTTGTGTATGAGGGCCAGTTGCTTCCTTCTTTTAACCTTAGTAACAAAACTGTCTGAAGATTGGTCAACAGTCTTAATTTCAAGAAGCTCTGTGAGCTTTTTTTTGTGAAACTTCTGACTAAATCTATGGTCTCTGGTATAACTCAGGGCATCGTTAGAAAGGCAATCGAGCTTTGGGATTGACTCCTAAAGATTTCTGGCAATACTTCAGATTTTATAACAGTAATGTTTTTGATTTTAGAAATATGAACGGCCTATAACAGTTACTGTGGCCTTGGCGTGATGTCATTGTACCCTGTTAAGAAGGTCAACAGTTTTAACCAGGCGCTACCGCCACAATTTCCGTCCTCAAACTGTCATTGAACATTTCATCTTCAAAGTCAAGAAGTTGCAGATTTTTTAGTGCTTTTTTGTTATTGTATTTTGTTTTTTGTTTGTTCGCTTTTATTTTGGTTGTTTTTTGTTTTTGTTTTTTTTTGTTGGTGTTGCTTTTCCGGGTATCTCTTGTTCTTGAAACTCGTCCTACTTTTTGCAGAAACAGTTGCGAAATTAATGTAAAGGAATATTTTACTCAATTTTCAACAGGGATTTCGCATTGTTGTTTGAAGTATTGTTAACCTCTTCAGATGTTTTTGGTCACCGTTATGATGAGTTTCCAATGTTATTTCGTGTTCTACTTACAGGACATTGGTTTAGGTCAAAATTCAGGTCCGAGAACGGTTTGTCAGGATCACCTTTCTGTTTTAGATTAGTCTGGGGAAGATTCAAATTTAGATCTAGACCTTTTTTTGTGTGTTCTTGTTAGGTCATGCTCTGTAAAAGTGTAGCGCTTGGTTGAGATGTAATTAATTGTATTATCCAGATGGGATTGTGTTGCACAGTGGCTCTTTGATGGTGAAATCCAATAGTAATTGTTTAATTTTCCCAGACTTCCGGTTACCCAGTAGGGGGCGTAAGTAATACGTGACACTAGTTTACGACTCGTCTTAAGCCTTTTTTTCTTAGATATTTAACGACGAGTTGTAACTTACTTCGATGTTGTCCTTATGGCCTCATATGTTGCAGATTTTAGTTGCTGTTCTTTTTTTATTGTAGCAAAAATTAATACATAGTCAAAACTGAACTAATATAGAGATAAAGAACGAGCGAGATAAAATGATACAGATAAGGGAAGGAAAGAGAGATTAGGTGAAATAGAGATCGAGAGAGATAGGGAGGTTGGAGAGAAAACGAGAGAGGTAAAGAGAGAGATAGAGAGATGATCGTGATGAAATAGAGATAGTCTCCATCTGAGCGACTCGAGACCAGTCTCTGGTACTGAGAGCCCGCAGCCCCTGGTGTCCGGAAATTAGTTTTCCGAATTAAAGGGGCAAGACCAGGTCCTTTTCAAGATTGGTTCCGAAGATTTGTTCCAGTAGTACCAGCGTCTCGTCTATCTCTTATCTGATTTAATTGAGCGCGTTGTGGCGAGCTAGACTTAACATCGGAAAAGTACAATGGGGAAGAAATGCTTAAAACTAACTTCCCGGTATATGTCAGTTTGTATAATCAATTAACAACAACAACAAGAACAAAATTATCATTAATAATAATAATAATAAATGTCGGAAAAGCTTTTAGTTTTAGCCATGCAGAACCCAAAGTATGGAATTGTAACCCGCTGCAAGTTTGAAAATCTGCCACACCGTCTAAATTTTAAAAATGCTTAAAACGCAGTTAGCTGTATGAATGCTTTTAGTGCTGCAACGGGTTCGTGTTTTTGTGTGTGTGTGCCTATGTGTTAATGTTTATCTTATTTTTTTTAAATGTGATATTATGTAAAGCTTATAGAGGCAGCCTCAAAAGGCCGTGATAAAATTATAGACCTACTACAAAATGATCCTTTGACGAATCTGGTTTCTAAACATTTCTCTGTTTTTCAAAGAAGCGGGATACTTTTCTCCGAATATCTCATTCTCAGTAAGGATAAAATTTTGAAGTCACATGGTTTTAGCTTCAACAGTTTTTCAAAGGTTTTTTTAACTCCTTTAACGCAAAGTTTTCTTCAAGCAGTGGATTCTACCAAAAAAAAACAACTTTTCTTTCCGTCTCTGAGACTCTCTGTCCTAGTGTAAAGACCACCTGGTTCCCAAGAGGGACCCTATACGGCGACGGGTTACAAGACGGTTTTTCGTGCTGTTAACCGGAGACAGAGCGGGAGTAGCATGACGTATGTCACCGTAACACATAGACACATTTGTACATGTCTGATCCTAACTGCTTGGGTTGGTGCGAGTATAACCGTGAACGGCTGAGACAGGAGTCCAGCTATCCCGGCGCTGTTTATGTGTGGTATAACGTATATTTTAGACGTTCGTATTGGACCCGTCTACGATATAGCCTTTGTTAAGAAACCAACTCGCCTGAGCCAGTTACGATGTACTGCCATCGATCCAACCATTGTGTAATCAAGAAGGCCTGGGCGTGAGGCAGGACCCGGGATGTCAGATTTAAAGCTTCGCGCTTGACCACTGAGCGACCTTGACCTACTTTGGGGGGTCAAGTTTAATCCTTATCACAGGGAACACCCGGCCGTGTACCCCCCAGCCTGGTGGTCCCGCAGGCGATAGGTCTTCACTTCACTTCATTTCACTTCACCTAACTTCACATAATTATAACGAAGGGGCATCAAGGATGATCGGACAACCGCTTTTCGTCATCCTTCTGTACCTTCAGACATATAAAGAGTTACACCCAGCTTTAAACCTGTCCATTCTGTTATTAGTGTCTCTCCATCTATTTTTCTGTCTGCCTCTTCTTCTCCCCGACCCCTTTTTACCATGCCCTGTAAGATCATCTTTGCATTGCAAGTCCTGTTGATCTTAGTTTATAACCACACTGATCTCAATCTGTGTTGTCTAACAGTGGTGGGAAGATCTTCATAGGGCAAAATATCAAGTTTAACATAATATAAAAAGTTATTGCAGTCGTCTTTCCGGGCGGGGGACGAACTGGCTCATGTGGTAGAGCGTTGGTCTTCAGATCAGGAGGTCCGCGGATCTAATCCCACGATCGGTAGATTTATTTGTCCGATTTTCGTCCCCTGTAACTGGTTGGGTCGGTGTCAGTATAATGTGACCTGCTGAGACAGGAATCATAGTATCCCCGCCTTGTCTAGTGCGTAGCAGCACATAAAATTGTCAGACGTAAGTCTTGGGGCCCGTCGCCGTTAGGAATCTCTAGAGGAGACGTTGAACCCTATAGAAAACCGTCTTTCCGGGCGCCCCTTTTGGGGCCAGTAGCACTAAAGTACGCGGTGAGCCTATTTTACTCCCGTTTACCTCCTGGCCCGTAAAACTGACCAAGTGTTCATTGATTGACTAAGTTGTACTGACAACGATCCAACCAGCAGGTAAACAAGATGTCCTGGTTGTCAAACAAAACCAAGGATGTTAGGTTTAAAGCTCCGCCCTCAATCCCTCAACTACCTTGATCTCCTCCTCAGGGTCTTAATTTAATCCTCTTCCACCAGACTTAACTTGCTCACACAGTAACATCCGATCAGGCCCTTCTCTTCCCGCAGCCGGAAGCTCTAACGCAAATTAAAAATATTAAGTTCTTGATTCCTTAGCATCCAACTTCATTACTCTAAATGCTATATTGCGAACGGGCCCCAAGAATAAAGTCTGACAAATTCAAGTTCTACCTCAAAAAGACAGGGCGTGGATACCATGTCTGATGCAGTCACATTATACTGACACCGACACACTGTATACAAAAATAGTTATCGCAGCAACTGTGGACTGCCATTCGCCGGGCGTCTCTTTTTTGGCAGAGAATACTGGAGTTGGAGATGAGCTTACTAAACATCCGTCTGCTTTACGTCCCGTTACACTGATCTGGTATTCATTGTGTGAGCACGGCACGTTTAGCAGGTGACTTTATGCCGCCATCGATCCAACCAGTAGTTAAACAAAACAAGCTGATCTTGAGACGGATCCCGCGATGTTTGATTTAAAGCTTCGCGCTCTACCACTCCGCCACCTTGACCTCTTTTTGGGGGGTCCGAGTTCTATCCTAATCCCCCTGACTTAGGCGTGGAGGCCGCTGTGCTTTCAGGCCAAGTCACTGAGTTCAAAAAGTAATCGTAATTTTGCGTTTTAACTTGACATGACAGTGATGTGTTTTTGTTGTTGTTCTTTCAGCATCACTACCATAAAGCATCAGGTATAGAGCATACAAATGTGACCTTTGCACGCCACTTATCTCTTTGTTCAGAGTTAAGCAGAGTTGATTTAACGTCCAGTATCCAACGTCAGCACTATATAGGCTATATTGTGGACAGGCCTGAAGATTGACGTCTGACAAATCTATGTGCTGCCAAACACGAGGCAGGGTGGGGATACCATGACTCGAGTCTCAACCAGTCACATTATACTAACACCGACCCAACCTGTTACAGGAGACGAAATCGGGACAAATAAATCTGCCGATTGTGGGATTCAAACTGTCTGTTCAGACAACTTTCAAAACTATATTGCTCCTGTCTTCATTTTGTTTCCTATCTGCTTAAACTTTCTAAACGTTGCGGGGTTTTTTCCAACATAGTTGGGACAAAACGATATTCATACATAAAGTGAGTGAGTGAGTGAGTGAGTGGATGAGTCAGTGAGCCAGTGAGGGAGTGAGTGAGTGATTTATGGCTGTTTAAATCTTTACCGAAGAGAGGACCGCCTGATGTGACTTGTTAACCTCGCCTGATGTGACTTGTTAACCTCGAAAAAAGACTGATAAACTCAGAAAAGTCAAACCAGAGAGTATGAAATAACGAGAGATTTTACTGGACGGGTATGGCATACGCGGGTCGGGATGGTTTATGTTGTTGCTTCCTTTTCTTTAACCTGAGTAAAAAATTGTGTGAATTGATCAACAGCCCTGATTTCAATAACGAGATAGACTCATAGAGTGAGCACGCATTACTCTGTCTTCCAGCATCATTAACACTGCGGGCTCTTTTTGTAAAACTTCTCACTAAACCAATAGTCTCTGGTAATGTTACGTTTGTTATTAATTTCTTACATGGAATGGCTCTTTCAATCCCAAACCGGGGAAAGGACCTCTTGACTTGACCTGTTGACCTGTGAGGCTCAGTGCAGTGCCCTGGGCTATACCGAGTGCGTAGGTCCCTTGAGGCGGCGATAAAGTACAAAGCTGTGTACCAACATGTCCCTGGAGTTACGGTCGGCTGTGGGTTGAGTTAAAAACCTGGTTTCAAATTCACTAATGGTAGAGTTGAGCACTGTAAGAGCTGGGTATTTAGACCTGGATCAGCTGGGCTCTGTAGCTCTGTAGCTCTGTAGCTCTGTAGCTCTGTAGCTCTGTAGCTCTGTCACTGGGTTCACGCGGCTAACCCAGGCTGTATATGTCAAAGCACTATTCTCATACACACTAATAATGTATAATAAGAACAAATGCATGGCTATTCTTTGCAAAGTTGCGTCGCTCTGTGTACAAGATGGCTGCCACCCAGCATAACTTTCTTCTCAGACGCTTTTAGCACTGTTGTAAAATTCTGTTTTTAGTACTTTAATGTTAAAAAGACCGAAAAAAACCAACAACGACCTATCTATGCATGGCAGACACTTCTACTATGTTCTAGTTTTACCATTTAACCATTAAACAAAGAAGGATGATGATTTATTAACAGAATTTTTGATTTTGTAGAACATATTTTCTTTAACATAGTTTGGCAATAAAAATTCACCTGCCCCTTGACTTAGAGTAAAAAATGTCCAGTGCCACCAGAAAATCTATAGCGGACGGGTCCCATGACTAACGTCTCTATAATTTCATGTGCTGCCACACTGAGACAGAGCAGGGATACCATGACTCCTTTCTAAGCCGATCACATCATACTGATCCAACCAGTAGAGAACCTAAGCGGATAAATGAATTTTGACCAATAGTGGGTTTCGAAGTGAAACCGCCAGTATACCCCCCCCCACACACACACACACTCACCTCCATGTTTTGTGTAGAAAAGTTATAGAAATAATGCCTTGAAGTGAAAATAATGGTAACCTATAAATCTCTCCAATTCAGTCTTGACCGGGATATATACGAGATCCTAAATGGTGCTAAACTTCAGACGATTCTGATTTACCGACCCCATTTTATCTGTGTGATGGACTGAATGACTCACCAAGTACAGGAAGCAATCGGAACAGTTGTACTGTACTACAACGTGGAAAGAAGTGCAAATCGACTTTTCTCAATTCCCAAAACTCCTGCTCTCTCATTCTTTCCTCTTTCTGTCTGTCTCCCTTTCTCTCTTTCTCTGTGTCTATCTGTCTGCCTGTCTCTCTCTCTCTCTCTCTCTCTCTCTCTCTCTCTATCTCTCTCTCTCTCTCCCTCTCTATCTCTCATCTCTCTTTCTTTCCCTTGAGATTCACTCAAAGAGTTATGTGCAACAATAAGAGGCAGTCGTGATTTTATCAGCAAAAATAAAAATTCATACCTCCTGAAAGTAGCCATTTATTTCCTCACAAAAAGTACACGGAATATTAACCGAAACCAACCTAAAAATCTTTTACGGGTTTTTTTCTGTTTGTTGTTTTTTATTTTGTTTGATTATTTGTTCTTTTTTTTAGTGTTTTTTTTTTTGGGGGGGGGGGTGGAAGGGGTACAAGAAATATCTATGCATATTGGTCAGGACATTATTTTCCTCACTGTTTTAACACGGGCACGAGCGTTCATATCCCATATCCTGAAACGGTGACATCACGTCGGAAAGAAATATAATATGATGTGTCAACACTGGGCAGGCTAAGTCCGTGATTAGCTTTGTCTCGGGTTTATGGGATGATGATGATGATGATGATGATGATGATGATGATGATGATGATGATGATGATGATGATGATGATGATGATGAGGATGATGATGATGATGAGGATGATGAGGATGATGAGGATGATGAGGATGATGATGATGATGATGAGGATGAGGAGGATGATGATGAGATTAGCTTTGTCTCGGGTTTATGGACACACCTCACGCAAGCAGGGCTTACATTCGTCAGGTTGCCCCACGATAGGGTATTATCATAGACAGCTTGTTTGTTTGCTTGTTTGTTCCTTGGGATCCAGCGTCAGCACTGGGTAGCCCATATTGTGAACAGGTCGCAAAACCAATGTCTGACTGCACAATTTATGCTTTCACAAATTTGTTATAGTGTTCACAGATGATGATGATGATGATAATAATAATAATAATGGGGATTGTTTCTCTTAAACATGTACAGTTGAGTTTGTTCCTCGACTTCCTTTCAGCAGTATCAAGGGTATATTGTGGTCGGTTCCCAAGACTGGCGTCTGACAGTTTAAGAGCTGTGACACAGCGGCAGGCCCACACTGGTCACCTGCTCAGCAGGTCACATTATAGTGCTCACACAGTGGTCACCTACTCAGCTTGCTGGCCGAGCTTCTCAGAAAAGCTATTGACCGCCTGTCTCTCCTCCTGTGTCTCTGCTTGTCTCTTTCACCCTAGTTCTCTTCCTTCATTCTCTCACTCCCCTTATCTTGATTCGGTCAGTAAAGAATACAGAATACAGAAATTTGTATCCATCCCTCAATGGGAAATTAAAGTACACTCTCTTTATATGACAGACGAAAAAAAAAGTTAACGATAAGAAAGTAAAGAAGGTAGAATCTCAACATAAAAGACAATATAATTATACATACTATATAAGTCATAATACCGCAATATCAAATTTTGAGTAACTGAATGTATGTACTCGTATATAAGGAAAATCTCATGTTTTGTAAAAAGTTCTAAATGATAAATAATATACACCTACAAAGATGAATGAGTAAATATAAACACAGATACTATTAAATAGAGGTACTCTAGCTAAGCATAATTAAGAATTGCGTTAAAAGCGTGGCTGTGTTGTAAATAATCCTTTTTAATAAACTGTTCATTTTTTAAAGATATAGAGGAAGGCAAAAAATATTCTGTGTCTGTTGGTTCTGGCCTTCAGCATCCAAAATCTTCTACTCTGTAACAGATTACATTATTGTCAACTTATTGTTCAACATACCTATACTGATTCACATTAGTATGAATTATTTGTTCTCACTCATTAAAGCTTTTTAGACAATCTGTATGTCTGAATATCTCCCTGTTTCTGTTTTTTTCCTTCTCTCCCTACATTTCTGTCACTATTCCTCTCCTTCCGTCCCCTCTCTCTCTCTCTCTCTCTCTCTTCCTCTCTATAGTTCTGCTCTTTGATCGCACGTTTCAAGCATCGCTCTTTTGTCAGGCAACCAAAGCTGAATGAGGCATAAGCCGCTGGGGCTAAAAGCCTCCAACACAAGAGAGAGAGAGAGAGAGAGAAGGGGTCTCGTATTAGTATGAACAAGTGCTCTGTCCATTATGAACCAGGATTATGTTCAACACAGTAGGTAAAAAAGAATAATAGGAGAGAGAGAAAGAGAGAGGAAGAGAAATAGGGAGGGAGGTAGAGAGTGAGAGAGAGAGAGAGAGAGAGAGAGAGAGAGAGAGGGAGAGAGAGAACTTGTTCATACTAATACGAGACCCTAGACGCTTTAATGCCCCCTCCTACATGACGATAACCGCGTGACAAAGGAGATTACCAAGTTTCATCCTTCCGATTTCCATACACATTTAGGAGCGACAATTTCCCGAAATGCGCCTTTTTCTATGGCCATTATGGCTGGTTAATTTTGTGTTGTAATTTTTATTACAACCCCTGGTTCAGACGAAGTAAATAACCTTATAATCAGCCTACTGGTCTGAATAAATCACCTGCAAGAAAAGACTGCAGACAATAATTTTATGATACGATACTTTATAGCGCTGGGTGTGAATAATGTAAACAGCAAAGCTGAACAGGAAGTTACATAGACGCAAACATATGTACAAAAAAGGTTTTCCCGTGATTTTAATGTGCGAAAATTTCCATTTCTCACTTGAGACTAGACGCGCAATCGCTGAATTATTTTGGAATATTTCTAGAGACGTAAGTACAACGTAGCAGTAAAGTTACAACTCGCCTTAGGGTAGACGAACAATAGGTCTTAAGGAGAGTTGTAGGTCGCCACGACATTGCACTTACGATCTTAGATCTTAGGTTTTTAAAGTTGAGCATAATAATGTTTTAAACGCCATAAATATTTTGAACCTGGTGCTACATGGTTACAGTACGGGCGCTATAGGTGGGGAAGCATTGTAATGTTGTATAAAACGTATCTATTATGGTCATTTCTTCGTGTGGAGTCAAATTGCAAGTATTAAACCTTTTCTTGATATGTTTACAAATCTGAATATTTTATGTTAGTCGCCTTCTATAAACAAAAAAGATTTTTTTTTAAATAATGTTTTTTAATTATAAATTGCATAACTACTGTGGCCACTTTCTAATATTAAATATTTCAGGAAAGAAAGTTGGTGTAGTCTCCTCGACTATGGAAAATTGAGAACCCAGGCATGTGACAAACTATGTATATGACAAGCTCGTATGCTTCCATGTGAAACTTTCGATCATTGATTTACTGGCTCAGGTGTAATTCTGAATATATTATTCAAAATTACACCTGAGCGAGTGAATCAACCATTCAATGATCGAAAGTTACACATGGAAGCATACGAGCTTGTCACATACATAGTTTGTCACATGCCTGGTTTGCCCCATAGTTTTTTACATGCCTCGACTGTGCCCTGCGTAATTGAAGTCATAAAAAATAAAGATAATGATTGTGATTCTTTATTAATTTAATAATTTAAATGAAATAAACTGGGCGTCACATCCTGCACTACAGAAAAGTTATGAGAATGGAAGATGAGATAACTGACAAGGAATTAAATACACCCGTGTGTAAATAATCATTCTGAATTACGCCTGAGTTGATAAGTTAATTATTGGCTATTCAGATACCGGGTCATTGACATTCATGCCTCGAGACACATCAGTTCTATCCAGTGAGATTTCAAGGGGGATAGCGGTGAACCGTCGCAAGTGGTAGAGCGGCATTCTATCACTTGGGAGGTCTCTGGTTTGAAACCCAGAATCGGTCGAATTGTTTTTGTTCCATTTCGTCTCCCGCTTGTTGGATCGGTGTCAGTTTAATGTGACCGGCTGAGACTGAAGTCATGGTATCCCCGCACCGCCTCAGTGTAGCAGCACGTAAAATTGTCAGACGTTGTTCTTGGGGCCCGTCAAAATATTCACCTTAAGTTAAGACCCGGATCTAGAGGTAATTTTTTTTACAATTTTCAAGTAGCCCAAAATCGAAAATTTACTTTCATCCTTTATTTTGTCCCAAGTTTGGGCAACGAGGCATAGGCTAGATAAAATTTTTTATAATGTAGTATGTAGATGTAGAATTGAATTATGTGAATATTATGATGACATTACTACACCAATATTGTACAATACAAACACCATGATTTTTGTGTACCTTGAAAAGCATGTCGTTATTTAAATAACCTAACTCGATAAAAGACCAGTTAGATCAACATTGACGAACAAAATTATTCTAGACTAAACACCCATGTGCTATCAAATACGGAAATACCTCGTAGTATACAAAGATGTCGTGACTAACCAACTAAAAATCATGTCTTGCTAATCGAAATCTGAAGCTATCCAAAGTTTGTTTCTATTTTAGGTTCAGAAAAGAATGCATCGTGAGACTACGAGACTAGTAGATCTAGGGCCCTATTGCATTTGTACTATTAGAAATTCTGTATTTGGCTTTATACGATCATTTTTGGATCGACGCCTACTTGAAAAATAATATTAAACCCTGGAGTTGAGAGCGGAAACTTTTTGTTTATTACAATCTTTACTTAACTATTTGTCTAGTTATAGATTCGCAGTTCGTGACTTTTTGAATAGTACCTTCAACCTAATACCATTTCAAGCAATTGTTTTCATGTACTTTTGTCGACAGATGGATGATTACCGTCTGACAAGCGACCTATTACTATAGTTCGTGACAATGATTGGTTTCCCTGGAGGTTTGGAAAGAAATGCCATGTCTTGAAAGCATGTCAAATGGAAAAGACAATTGTCAGCAATCCATTCTTTACATGGAAAGTTCTAGATGTGCTTCTCGTTTATGGGCAAACATTATTTTTTTAATGTATACTTTAATGGAGATTTGGTTTATGTGGACATTGACAGAATACAAGGAGAGAAACCCTGGAATAGTAAGAGAGAGAGAGAGAAAGAGAGAGAGAGAGAGAGAGAGAGAGAGGTAAAGAGAGAGACAGACAGACAGACAGACAGACAGACAGACAGACAGACAGACAGACAGACAGACAGACAGACAGAGACAGAGACAGACAGATAGACAAAAAGGCATAGAGAGAAGGGGTAGAGCCGTACAGACATACAGACGGGGAGAAAGACAGAGAGAAGACAGATGAATTTATATACAGATAGATACATATATGTAAAGAGAGAGATACAGAGAGAGACAGAGAGAGAGAGACAGTGAGAGAGAGAGAGAGACAGAGATAGAGATACTCGCCTATTCATGTATACGTTTCAACACCTGTAATGTCTTTAACTTGAGAGTACTTGAAGCTAGCCTACACTGAAATAGAAGGAGCTGAAGTTAATAATTTGTTTTCTCCTCTAAATTTTCCAGGAAATCTATTACGACAACGCGTCCCAAGACTAACTTTTGACAATTTTATGAGGATACAAGGGCGGACATCTGTCTTAGGTGGTCATGTTCAACAGGACCAAGCAATTGGAATCAAAACCAACTTGGTCTGGATTAGAACCCGAGACCTTCTGATCATTGGGACCAGCGCTACCTCGCTCTTTTCCGCCAAAGAGTTACGCCTACGTCATTGCAACATCCCCTAAAGGTTTTCTGATATTTCGAACCAACGCTACGTCGACCAATACCGCAAAAAAGTTTACCCTATATCCACAATCTCAAGAAAGATATTGGTAATTTGAATTAGCGCTCCGTTGTATTACACCCCTAAAGAGTTAAGTCTGTATCCACAATTCCTTCCCAGCTTTTTCTAATCTTCATCGTCGCTACGTTGTGAGCGAGTTGAGTGTTCATCCTCAATCCAAAGAAAACTAGTGACAATTTTAATCATCGCTTATTAGCCTTTACCACCAAAGATTTAAGCCTACATCTATAATTCCTAGGCAGCTTCTGACTATTTAAATCAGTGATGCCTCACCCTTTTCTAGCTAAAGTGTTAATTTTTTACCGCAATCCTGTGAATCTGGAATAGAATTTCCTAACCATATAAGACACATTGTATTTTGAAATTAGCTTGATACTCGATACTTTTATATTAAGTAAAAAGTTGATCATTTGAACAAAACAGATTATAGATAACACGAAATCGCGAGAGTTTTAGCTACATTGTACTTGCTTACACCCCCAATCCAAGGAGGTTTGACAAAGTCGCCAGGTCTCTGTAGGGTTTAACGTCTCGAAGGTTTCCCTGGAGGATCCTTTACGGCGAGACCAAAGTCGCCAGGTCTCGATAAGGTTTAACTAGGTCCTAGGTTCCCCTGGAGAATCCTACACAGCGAGACCAAAGTCGCCAGTTCTCTGTAGGGTTTAACGTCTCGAAGGTTCCCCTGGAGGATCCTATACGGCGAGACCAAAGTCGCCAGTTCTCTGTAGGGTTTAACGTCTCGAAGGTTCCCCTGGAGGATCCTATACGGCGAGACCAAAGTCGCCAGTTCTCTGTAGGGTTTAACGTCTCGAAGGTTCCCCTGGAGGATCCTATACGGCGAGACCAAAGTCGCCAGTTCTCTGTAGGGTTTAACGTCTCGAAGGTTCCCCTGGAGGATCCTATACGGCGAGACCAAAGTCGCCAGTTCTCTGTAGGGTTTAACGTCTCGAGTTCCCCTGGAGGATCCTGCGGCGACCACGACCCCACCACCAAGTACTACGTCAGTGCGCAGGACGAGGTTCCCCAAGGCCTGGCGTTCCACTGCGCAATGCGCAACGTTTACGGCGTGCTGCTTACTCTGATAGCGTCCTTCGGCATCGTGGGTAACGTCTTCTGCCTGGTCATCCTGCCCAAGACGGGTGGAAGCAAGAGCGCTATCGTCATGCTCTTCACACTTGGTGTTTACGACACGCTATTTTTAGCGTCCGGGATTTTCCTCAAGTAAGTGGCTTTAAGTGTCAATTAACTAAATGTGATTATTCATGTGAAAAACTTTATCAGAGACCATAGGTTTAATCCGTGTGTTTTTCTGTTTATTGCTTAGCGTCTAAAGGTATCACAATATATAGTATGTTTTGTACGGGTCCCAAAACTAAAGTCTAAAATTTTACGTTTTCCCGTACAGAGACATTGCACGGATACCATGCTTCATAGTATCAGATTATACTGAAACCGACCCAACCAGTAGAAATAAGTTCTATGTTCTAATCTTTGCGCTTCCGCCTACCCGCCCCCCCTCCCCCAAATAAAAAAAAAGCAGCTGAGAGCGATACAATCTTTTTATTTGTATGCGTGAGTTGAAAATAGGTTTGGGGTTTGTTTTTGTTTTTTTTGTTTTTTTGTTGTTTTTTTTTTTTTTTTTTTTTTTTTTTTTTTTTTTTTTTTTTGGGGGGGGGGGTGGGAGGGGCTAGACAGTATCAAAAGTTTTTTTTTTTTTTTTTTTTTGTATCAAAAGCGCCTAAGCAAATTCATGTATTGTGTAAGGTCTCGTTCTAAACCTAAAAATGTATATAATCTGTGAGAAGGTCATAATTCATATTTTATGACTTAGTCTCTATTTTCTTCTCTTTTTCTGTTTGTCTGCCACCCCCTCCCCTGTCTCTCTCTCTCTCTCTCTCTCTCTTTCTCGCGTTTTCTCTCTCTCTCTCTCTCTGTCTCTCTCTCTCTCTCTCTCTCTCTCTCTCTCCCTCTCTCTCTCTCTCTCTATCTCTCTCTCTCTCTCTCTCTCTCTCTCTCTCTCTCTCTCTCTCACGCACACACTTTCTCTGTCTTTTTCAATTCTATTCTAACTGTCCCCCTATCGTTTTTTGTTTCGAGATTTTCATATCTCTTTCTTTATCTTTCTATCTCCCTCTTTCTTTAACTCTCTCTTCCGCTCTGTTTGCATCTTTGTCCCACTTTCTTTCAACCTCTATTTTTCTATTTCCCTTCTCTCTACTTTCTGTAATACAAACGAATACAAGCGCAAAACACACACTTTCCCTCCCTCTTTTTCCAGACAGGACAGAGAAACATTCCTATTTTGTTTGTGGTACACGTATTAACTTACGCCTAGGCTTGTTCGCCTCTAAACGAGTCAAATATTTGAATGTTTGTTTTGAAGGAAACCAGGGGGGTCTCCAATTGTCGCGTTTCCTTGCAGACTTTACTCGGATAATTGCCACATAATATTGTTGGTTTTTCTTTTTTCGTTTCAGAGATTTTACATAAGACAGGAAATGTTTGGTTTTTTTTAATTCCCATGAAAGATAAAACTATAAGTTATCGAGATTATTTTTTCCAATAAAGCTTTTAAAAAAAATAGCAATGCAGGACAAAACTGAAGTATTATGCTGATTATTTCGTGATCCAAGATTTCTCCTATTACATATACTGCTCTTTTAAAGAGAGGATTACGCGTCCATAGTGTATGTCCTTTTCTTTTGTTGCTTAGCGTCCAACATCAGCACTATATAGGCTATATTGTGGACGTGCTCCAAGATTGACATCTGACAAGTTTATGTGCTTCTTACGGAGACTATGAGGAAACATCATGACTCCATCTTAGCCACATTAAACTAACACCGACCCAACCAGTAGGGGTTGAGTTGGGATGAGTTGGTTTTAGCATCCAACATCAGCACTATATATACTATAGCGTGGACGGGTCCCAAGACTGACGTCTGGCAAGCTTATGTTTTGCCACACACGAGACAGGGCGGGGATACGATGACTCCTGTCTCAGCCAGTCACATTAAACTGACACCGACCCAACCAGTAGGGAGCAAAATCGCCAGGGATTGAACCCGGACCTTTTGTGTCGGAAGCTGGTCTTATACCCATCATATGTCCTTTCTACAGACGAGCCGACAGTCTGCGTTTTCATTGAGTTATAGCCATGTCTTTGTATAATTTAATATAGATCAAATAGTTACCCATATGAAATCGATACAGGCACCAGCGAACGAACTAAGGGGAGATGGGTGGGAATAGCGAAGCCAGATTTCTCCAAAGTACGGTGCACTTTCCTTCCGCTTCGCTGAGACTTTGCATGTTTCGCCGCGCAACACAATTTCCCATCATGCCTCAACAGCTGGCTTCATTACACTCTAATGATGGATCTCTTTCTTTCTGGTATGTTTCTTTCCTTTCTGGTTTATCTTCATGGCGGCCCCCATATCTTGTTGTTGTTGGTGGTGGCATTGGTGGTGGTAGTGGTGGTGATGGTGATGTTGCTGTTGTTGTTGATGTTCTTGTTGTTGTTGTTTATGTTGTTTAATAGACATGTGAGGAGAAGTGTGAAAGTATGAATATCTTATGAAAACTGGAATAATTGAAGTCAAAACAGTGAGAAAAGATAATGGATCAAATAACCAAATGCTCAACGCATGGAAAGAGACGGGGGCATTGAAAGCATCGTGCGATCCAAAAATGCGAAGGAGTATGATCGCTAGACACTTTACTCATGAGTGTGATTAGATAAATAAATTCCCAAAAGAGTAATACAGCTATCAATGTCAACATAAACAACCGACTTTTCACTATATCATCCGCGCATCCTAGCACTAAAATTGAATGTGAAATAGGGTGAGTGGGTTAATGTTCTGCAGGAGATGTCGCAGTTGTACATTTAATCAATGGGGACAAATTAATGGAGTATCGGACAGCGCCGCCAGTTAGATGAGTAAGAAGTCGCCAGTAGGAGGTCGCGGTGCAAACTAAGCTATTGACCCAGTCACCGCGTAGTCGCCGTATAGGATCCCCCAGGGGAACCTAGGAGACGTTAAACCCGGAGAGAGGGAGAGAAATCTCTCCCTCCCTCTATAGAGAAACAAGTGACCGCGTAGGATTCCTCGGGAAGCTTGGTGGACCAAACATAAGAAGAGAGCTACAAGCCCGGCTTCCGAAAATAGAATTCAAGATAGCTGATCTAACGCAGTGAAATGACTTGTGTACACACAGGTTTAAAGATAGGATAGAATTGTGGTTAGAGAGTATAATTTGTTCAGCCCACACACGCAGCCTACAGAAATCCCATTGTCTCCTGTATCAGGCGGTCACATTGGTGTGACATCGATATAACCAGTAGGGATGAAACCGGGTAAATATATTTTTTCCGATTGTGGGTTTCGAACTGGAGACCTTACGATTGAGAGATCTAAGCTGTAGCACCTGCGTCAGCCCGCCCTCCAGGTGAAGGGAGATAAAAACTCGTACAATAACAGAAGCATTGAATGCTAGAGGTTCAGAACACTATCTCATCAACCAATGCTTTAAATAAGGTCAGCTAAATTATGCTGTAGACCCCGTGGAGCAAGATAGTTCAGTAGTTAGAGCTCTTGCCTGGCCCAGGTCTGAGGTTTGAATCTCAGCTGAAAATATGATGTCTCCGTCTTCTTAAGGGATTCTACCGAAAAACTTGAATTAGTGAGTCAGTGAGTTGGTTTTAAGACGTCTATTGTCAGCAAAAATGCTATATTGTGGGTGGGTCCCAAATATAACGGCTGACAAATGTACATACTACCGCAGAGATAAAACGCGAGGATACCAGGAGCCACGTCTCAGCAGGTGACATTCTTTACTGACGTGCATCGAGATCACCAAAAACTTAGCGGGCGGAAAACTAATTATTGTTCATTACACAATAATTATTGTTAATTAACTTGAATAAATGCAAGCAACCTTTAAAAATCAAACTCCCAAAACATCTTTCGAAAACCTGAATTTTGAAGAAAGGAATGAATCAAAAAGAAGCGTTGCTTAGTTTAGTGAGATCAGAGACTATAGATGTACATAAAATTATTATCTGGCAAGACAGTTTGTTTACGGGCCACTGTTATAATATAGTCAAGACTGAGGGTGGACGGCGTGAAGTGAAGCGCTAACTCAATTAACTGTCGAACTTAGTGAGGCTGTCTAGGCATGGTTGTTTTTTGTTGTTGTTGTTTTTTTTTTGTTAGTTTGTTGTGTAGAAAGCTGATCTTTAGAATGTCCGGGAGGTGGCAAGTTTGATGTCCAGGCGGTAAACAATTTTTATCTCGGGGTGGTAAGCAAGTTACTGGTCCTTCAAAATTACAAAATTGTGCCTGACATAATGACTGGAGAAAGGAAATAACAGAAAAGTAGGTGAACGTGAAAAAGAAGAGATTGAAAGAAAGGCAGACACACAGACAGACAAACAGACAGAGAGACAGATACGGAAACAGAGAGACAGAAAAACGGTAATATAAAAAAAGACTACCAACAACAATAATGTTTCTACTAATGGCCATCGAAAACGGTAAAATAACACAACTCTAGGCAATAAAAAGAACACAGATCTATTAACAGTAAGACTCTTGTTATCTTAGATCAGTTTTAACGCGCTCTATGTTTATAGATAAAGACCTCTATAGAGATTGACCTTGTCATCATAGCAATAGTGAAACAGGTGGAATCGAACCTAAAACCGCCTTCTTAAAATCCCAGTCTTCTACCGACTGAAGTAAAAAGTAATGAAATGAATGAATTTGGTTATACGGCACGACAGCACCGTAACGGCTATTATTGTATTTGACACACGCCGGAACTTAGACTTTTAAAGTCAACAATAGTTCATTTCATAAGCAGTGGTTGCAATTTTAGAATTAGAAAAATTTTATATCTCTTTAGCAGCGATTATCTTTTTTTTTTCTTTCGAAAATTAATATTATCAACGTAGAATCCTTTTTTCTATGTGTTGGAGGCTTTTAGCTCCAGCGGCTTATGCCTCATTCAGCTTTGGTTGCCTGACAAAAGAGCGATGCTTGAAACGTGCGATCAAAGAGCAGAACTATAGAGAGGACGGGCCTACCTGAACAGGCCTGAGAAAACAGAAGAGTGTTTGTTTACAATTGAACCGCTTCCGCTTACAGGGGAAGCTATAAAGTGTCCATCAACTTAATGGCTTCCGGTAAAAGAGCTCTCTAGTGTTGAGGCACGGAATGGCGGTGCTGGGACTTTGTGAAAAACACGTACATGTATTTTTCTAAATGTATCGCTTATGTCAGGAGTTTTTCAATTGTTTTGTTATTGTTATTTTGTGCTTTGAGCGTGCCTTTCATTTTTTTGCTCTAGAAGCTCTCACATGTATTCATATTTTTTCCTATGTTCCGAGTTTTGCATGTTTTTCTATTTTGAAAACTTCCAACTTTAGATAACATTTTAATTATAAAACAATTATTATGATGCTCCTTTTTTATTATGCGCTAGCGAAGAGTTTTGATGTCATGAGTAGGATTACCTATGGCCGACGTAAACAACGTAACGAGTAAAAAAACAGCTCTTAGTTTTCCAGATATCTCTTTTTTTATTGCCGATACACGTTATCCCATACACTAAAATGATTCTTAAATACAACAAGTTATAGTGTAAAGGTAATACTAATGTGGTTATTGATTTTACTCATCCGAGGTCTTCGAAAGAATCATAATTGCACACGGAGACGGGAGTCTTACTCATTATCTGAAAACTCGCATACCTGTTGATTCAAGTACAGAGCACGGACAAACCTATAAAACCCTTCTGTGATATTATAACACAATCGTGCAATAGGAATAGGTGAAGTCCATTAAAATACCCAAGAACTCAAATCATTAGTGTCAATAATGTAGTATGAACAATTTGAAGCAATAATAATGATTGTAAATTACATTTATCTAAATCTCAAAGCGCTTTACTTGTCATGATTTTAGAAACCTTATAATTATATGAACAAAAATTCATCAAATGTATCTGAAAATTCGTGCAATGAAACTTTTTTAATAAATAAAAAACACACAAAACAAAACAAAACATTAAAAAAACAGTGTCATCACCATTTATTTCACTCGCACCATTTAAACAAGAAACTCAGACCAACGTTTTGTCAACCCTGTCAATACTTGTTGACATTCATTGGTTTTAAAGACTATTTGTATTGATGGACAAACATGATAAATTCATGGGGTTTTCCCCTTAAACTAGTTTCAACTTAACACTTACGATTATTACGCCCTTAGGGCTTTTGTTGGAGTTTTCGAGTTATACTTTTTTTTACTTCGTTAATTTTAAATCATTATTGTTTCTTTTTCGTTTGAAGAGTGGTTTTTTTTATACAGTTCTCTCGCGACTAGTGGTTTGGTCCAAGTATTGTTGGTTTTTTGTTTTTAATAATAATGGTTTGACTAGGTGTTTGTTTGAAAAATCATGGTTTTAAAGGTCTGTGGCGATGGATACACGCGCCTATGTTTTCCTGTTTCTCACTCTGCGTTCGTTTTCTCTGCCTGGCATGTTAACTCACTGGCTCATAATATTTGTTGCAATGTAAGGAAAAAAATAAAGTAAAAAACAAATATCCAACGTAATCGCTACATAGGTTATATCGTGGACGGGCCCCAACACTAACGTCTGGCAAGTTTACGTGCTGCCATAGAGAGAAATGCGATCACATTTAACTGACACTGACTCAGCCAGTAGGGGACGAAGTCGCCAAAGCAGGGTTCGAACCACGGACCTCTTGCGTCTGATGTTCTTCGCTAGGGCTACCGCGCCTCCAATGTGGGTAGATAAAAAGAAAGATGATAATAGATGAATATTTAAGTAAATAATTATGTAGAGAGTAAATGGGTAAAAAGATAGATAAATAGACGGATATATAGACAGATGGAGACATGATTGGTAGGTAAATTGGAAGATATTTCAACGATAACACGCACATTAAAAGATTATATGTTACAAATCGTTTACTACAATTTTTTTATTATCTTTTGTTCATCTCTCTATCTTTATCTTTTCCTTTTTCTCTTCGCCTGTCAACCTTTCTGTCGCTCTCTCACTAGCTCTTTTATCTCCCACTCTCTCTCTCAGTCTCTCTCTCTTTCACTCTATCTCTCTCACTCCCTGTTCTACGCATCTGTCTCTCTCTTCTCTCTGTCTCTTCTCTTTGTGGTTCTGTGCTTGGCAGAGATCGTATTGTCCGTAGAAAAACAATGTATAAGGCTGAGTCTTTGTATTGCAGCTAGGATAAAAAAGGTTTCTTAAAGAAACGAGAAAAATCAAAGACATTTAACAGGAACATAAAACATAATTTATTGATGTTGGCTTTTCCTTCGCAAACCGCAAACAAAAACATTTTTATGTCAATATAATGAAAGCATGAATATGTTTTATACGCGAAGTGGTGGCTTTGTTTGCTTTTTGCTGTTTATTTCTTTAAAAAATTCCATCGAATCAACTTGAATGTAGTCACTTCTGTCACGAAAAAATGGTCTATCTAAAATCCGATTAAGAAATAATAAAAATATAGTAGCACACAATAAGGGCGTATGAACAACGTCCGGTACCTTACTACTAGTAAAATATACGATATATAAGACTTACGACAAGTCGTAATCTACTGCGAAGTAGTACTTACGGCTACCAGCGTGTATGGCTTGTCTCAATCACAGACAAAACTGGTAAAAAATTAAGCGTGGTGGTTGATTTTTTTTAGTTGTTTTTTTAACACACGTTATCGTAGATTACCAAACGGCTATAAACAGTAGAATAATTTCCTTACCTTGGCCAAGAAGCTTTAAGAATTCAATCCTAACAATCCTACTGGGTTTTGCTAAATTTTGGATCCCACATCCCTGTGTGACGTTGAAGATCATTGTTAGCCAGCCATCTCATCAAAGCAATCACTATTTCATTGCGTGTGGCGGCGGAGCTCTTTGGGCTGAGTAATCAAAGCTTTGACGCCTCAATAAAGGTGGGGGATGGCATGCTGGCTCAAGTGATATAATTCGGAATGAAGATCGGAAGGTCCACGGTTTGAATCCAAAGAGCGGTCAAAAAATTATTTATCCGATTTTGTCACTCACTGGTTGGGTCGATGTCAGTTTAAGATGACCGGCTGAGGCAGGAAACCAAGTCTCCCTACTCTCTATCGTATATGGTAGCACTTATAACTCTCAGACAACAGTCTTTGGGCCCATCAACAATATAACCTATATTGTGCTTACTATTGACGTTAAGCAGCAAATCAAATGAACAGGTTTCCTTGCCATACTAATAACAGTTCCAACATTGTTATATTTATATTATATATATATTATGATGTTCATTGTAAAATGTAATGCTGAAAACCATGCCAAATTTCCCTTGAGGATTAATAAAGTTATCGTATCGTATCGTATCGTATCGTATTGCTGTGTTTCCTCTTCCCCTCCAGATACCTCCCGTCCATCACGTTCCTGGGGCACACCCCCGTGGTGCTGAGCAACCTGGTGTCGCCCGTCATGTACCCGGTGATCCTGCTGTCGCACCTGGGCGCCGCCTACACCACAGTGGCCATCTCGGGGGAGAGGTGCATCGCCATCACCGCGCCGCTCAAGGTCACGCAGTGGCTCACCACGCGCAGGGTCAAGGTCGGTCAGGCCTTCTCCTTCCTGTTTGGATGTTGGTTGTTTAGTTGGTGATTGCGTTTTTGGTTCTTGAATTGGTTAGTTGCTTGATTAGTCCTTGGTTGGTTGGATGATTGGTTAGTTGGTTAGTTGGCTAGTTACTTGATTGATTACATAGTTGCATGGTAGGTTGGTTAATTGAGTACTCGGTTGCTTGGTTAGTTCGTTTATTGTTTGGTTGTTTCGATGATAACTTGGTTGCTTAGTTGTTTGGAAAGTTAGTTGACTGCTTTCTTGAGGTGAACCGTCAGCATCTAGGCTTGCTCGCGGCCAAATCTATCAAATTTTCGGTATAAACAGATTAAGAACGTCACAAACCTAGATATAGCTTGTCACCAACTGATGGGAAAAATACCATGATTCCAAATGACGCTCGAACCAACACCCCCTACTTACAAGGCACATTCCTGTCTTGCTCAAACAGTGCTAGGTGTGGAAAGTACAACATTTTGATTGCTAATACCAAGCAAGCTTTGTAAGTCTTTCTTTTTCGCATAGTTATTACTTGGATTTGTTAAAAACTACGACGTTGTATTAACAGCCGAAAATGGAAGAAAGTAAGTAAGAAAGAGGGAGAAACAGAAGAAGAAGAAGAAGAAGAAGAAGAAGAAGAAGAAGAAGAAGAAGAAGAAGAAGAAGAAGAAGAAGAAGAAGGAGAAGGAGGAGGAGGAGAGAAGAAGAAGAAGAAGAAGAAGAAGAAAAGAAGGGGGGAGGAGGAGGAGGAGAAATAGAAGAAGAAGGGAGAAGGAAGAGGAGGAGGAGGAGGAGGAGGAGGAGGAGGAGGAGGAGGAGAAAAAAAAGAAGAACAGGGACACTTCTTCTTAAGCTTGACAAACATCGGGCCTAAATCCCTTGGTCAAACAGAGGGAACTCCCACGGCCAGAGCTTTGTGTGTGCTGGACTTGGATGGACCGATTTCCGGGAAAACCGACTCAGAATTCTTCTAGACATTCAGGCCCAGTGGCAGGCGATAAATGTGTAAACGATAAAGTCGTTCAAATCGCCACACCACAGGCAGGGGGGGGGGGGGCGAACAAAAACCTTACTCTTTGGCGGGGGGGAAATACAATCCCATTCGTTTGAGCAGTGATATCGACTCGTCGTAGAGGAAGATAATGTGTTCTTGACTTAAATAGTAGTTAAAAAAGGTGCAAAGGGAAAACATTCTCTACCTTTTCTTGAAATGCTTGAAGAGAATAATTAACGCCCCGCTCATTCGGCTTGAGAGGGGAATGTGTGTGTGTGTGTGTGTGTGTGTGTGTGTGGATGGGTGTGGTTGATGTTGGGGATGAGCATAAAGAAGTTACGCCAACACATCTCCGACTAATCATCTTAGTTGCATTTTTACGTCTAGCGTCAGCAGTAAAGATATACAGTCAAACCTGTCTAAGACGACCACTGAAGATCCTGGGTTAAAGTGGTCGTCTTGGACAGGTGAAGAAGAAGAAGAAGAAGAAGAAGAAGAAGAAGAAGAAGAAGAAGAAGAAGAAGAAGAAGAAGAAGAAGAAGAAGAAGAAGAAGAAGAAGAAGAAGAAGAAGAAGAAGAAAAAGAAGAAGAAGAAGAAGAAGAACATGTATTGAGGACGGGTCGCAAGTTTTTGATTAAGCGCTTCCACACAGTGTTTGATTGCCGAGGTCAGCCTTATATAGGCTAGACGTTCGGAGTCGTTGTAACATTGGAGGCATATATTCAGTTCCTCTCTCTCTCTCTCTGTCTCTCTCTCTCTCTGTCTCTCTCTCTCTCTGTCTCTCTCTCTTCTCTTTCTCTCTCTCTCCTCTCTCTCTCTTCTCTCTCTCTCTCTCTCTCTCTCTCTCTCTCTCTCTCTCTCTCTCTCTGTCTGTCTCTCTTTCCCTCTCTCTATCTCTATTTATCAATCTCTCCCCTCTCTCTCTCTCTCTCGCTCTCTCTCTCTCTATTTATCTTTCTCTCTCTATTTTGATTACACTTTATCAAAATTAATAGCAAATTTGATTTCCCGTAAAAGGACAAATACTAGAGACGTGTCTAGGGCGAAACGATTTCTATTATAAATAAAACACGCATTGCTTTATAACAAAGTTGTATTTTATAGTTGTGTGTTTCTTTACACCGGTTCATCGAGAAATTATTATTAATAATGACAGCTATACAAAATGCTTGTAAAAAACAGCAATAAAACCAATAGCTATTTAATTAAAAACAATTAATCCTAATCGTGTATATTTTCTTGTGCAGAACTCTATGCTCAGACATCGATTATGCGTTACAGTGTATTATTGTTTCTAATTCGGACACAGTACATTTATACCTGGACTTATCTTCCACAAATTTTTCCCGGCTGAGAAAGGAGTCATAGTATCTCCGCCCTGTCTCGCGTGTGGCAGCACATAAAATTGTCAGACGTCCGTCTTGGGGCCCGTCCACAATATAGCCTATATAGTGCTGCTGTTGGACGTTAAATCAACCCAACCAACCAACCATCCACAAATTTGCCATGGAAAATCGTAGACGAGAGGCATCATTTCTCTGAGATCCAATCCTCAGACCTTTAGCTTTACAATTCAGAGCACTACAGCCTATACCACCGACCGAATTAAATTACGTTGACCTCTCTCCTGAAATCTAGGGCACGGCTGAACTATCCCTTAGACTAATGGAGTTATGCCCCTTGTAAAGATAAGTTTCCCGCCATCGTAGGCTTGTCGGGTCGTGTTAAGTCCCCTGTCGTGAAGATGGTTAATGTTACTTGCCTGGTTTACACTGTACTGGTGTGGAAAAAGGGACAGTGTGGGACCTTAGTCTGTAATACTCGGTTGGAGGGGGGGGGGGTATTATATAATCTGTCGTGAGGGGAGGGGCAGGGCGGGCTTTAGTTGCTCTAACTATATAACTAGGATCACCAGCACCAGTTGGGGTAGTAAGTAGAACATGCTCGTAAGCGTACGGCCTGTCGTAAGATATGAATATAAAAAGGCTTGCGACTAGTTGTAAGTTTTCAGGACATTGTTCTTACGACGCCTCGCTGTGATTTGATAACAGTTTAACACTTAAATAAATGGGCAAGGTTTAGTTTTGTGGCTTTGAAAAAAAAAACCCAACAACAACGACATGAGATCGAAAGTAATTTGATCGATTGTTTGGTTGTTGCTTAGCGTTCAACATTTACACTATGTAGGCTATATTGTGTACGGGTCCCAAATGTAACTTCTGAAAATTGTTGGTGCTTCTACGCAGAGACAGTGCGGGGATACCATGACTTCTGTCTCAGCCAGTCTCATTAAAATGACACCGATGCATCCAGTAGGAAACGCGTCGACGAAATAATTTTTTTCACCGATCGTGGTTTTTTTAATAAAGGATTCGATTCTTAAGTATATAATGATTTAAAGACGTATACAGCCAATGACTAGAGTGTATATAGGACAAAGATCTCAATGGGGGTTTACTGGTAACATTCCCAGTCTGCCAAGCAACATGACAAATTGAAACGGTGGGGGTCCACGATGTTTATTCAATTTCGCCAGGATATAGAAAACCGAAGAAAAACTGCCAAGGAATTTGAAGTGATTAACGTCCAACGTCAATATAATTATACAGGCTGTATTTTGGAAGGGCCTCAAGGCTGACGTCTGATAATTTTATGGGCCTCCACACACACGTGACCGGTCAGGGAGACCTGGACTACTGCCTCAGACGTTGACATTAAACTGAATCGATCAATAGAGCAGGAAGGGCGGATAATTGTGTACAAGAATCAGGATTGTATGTATATGCTCCCATGAAGAAAAGATCCAATCACTGCGACCACAAAGCTGAAATTTATTAGGAGACACATATCTAAACATCCACGTTACGGCTCCAGTATTTTTTTAATTAATTTTTTTTTTCTTTTTGCTGTTGAAAACATGGAAAATTCTTATACAAGCAAAATGCTCTGAAACGATCCAGTCGTGTATTCATTTCTTGCTTAAATCCTTTACTAGAAAAAAAATTCTTATTCATGCAAGATACCTTTAACACAGTCTTGTCTTCGTTTTTTACGTGAATCTTTTCTGTTTTGTTCTCTCTTTTAACCTAATCACGCCCTGCTCGGGATAAAACCTCAATCGTAAATCTGACCCCTGTCCAGCGTGGACGGACTGTGTGATTGTATCAGGCTGACCAAGCCAGGTCAGGTGGAAGTCCGCAGGTCTGGATGACCACTATTACGATTCTAATTTACTGTTTTCATTCTGGAAGATCTAGCACTAGGAGGGTCAGTGAAAACTGTGGGACTGGTTAATAAGCGTTGGTCATTATTCTACAAAGAGAAATGATTAATGGGTAGAAATCCAGTGATTGCTCTGACATAGATTGGGACGGGTAGGGAAGGAAGGAAGGAAGTAAATTGACGCAATGGAAAGGTCTATTTCATCTGGTGTAATATGTTGTGAAAAATGACAATGATAGTCCATCGGCGCAAATTAAAGGTGTGTAGAATTATTAAGGAACTCAAACAAGATTCAAATAACGCAGATTTAAAAAACTTGGAATCGGAACGAGCATTTTTAAACATGTTCTATGTTATTACATTCTATTACATATGCTTTGCGAAATTGAATACTTTACTTCCATTCTCTAATTTATGCTAACGGCTTCCGAATCTCTCTTCTCTCTCTCTCTCTCTCTCTCTCTCTCTCTCTCTCTCTCTCTCTCTCTCTCCAAGGAGGCGGTAAGTCGTAAGTATAACATCGCGGCAGCCTATAACTCGTCGCAAACTTTTCTGTTCGTTTTATCTTAAGTCGTGTGGTAAACTTACCACAGCGTTGTACTCACGACACTAGATGACTTTTCGACCATCTCCACACCCCCCTGCTTTTTTAACTTATTCGTGAGTAGCACTCCGATAAAAATGAATCGAAGAAACTCTTAAATTCGATTTTGTTTTGTTCTTAATTGTTCTGCCAGGTTGTCACTGTCCTCATCCTGGTCTGGAGCCTGGCGTACAACATTCCCAGGTAAGTCAGTAACCGCTAGCACTGTGGGATAGATTGCTCGTTGGGAATCACCATAGTTATAGTTTGGGGACCGTTGGCACTGTAAACTAGTATGCTCATAGGTACTCACATAGATATAACTTGCGAACCGCTAGTACTGTAGGATAGTATCCTCGTTGGGACTCACCATAGATATAACTTGGGAACCGCTAGTACTGTAGGATAGTATCCTCGTTGGGACTCACCATAGATATAGTTTGGGATTTTACTTAAATTCAAAAAACCTTGACATCTGTTATTTGTTTGTTTTTTGTGTGTTTTTTTTTTGTTTAGTTACTTAACGTTCCACGTCAGCACTTTACAAGATATATTGTGGACAGATCCCAAGACTGACGTCTGACAATTTTACGTGCTGCCATACATGAGACATGTAAGACCTGGACTCCTAACTCCTGACTCCTGTCTCAGCCGGTCAAATTATATGCCACCAACCCAACCAGTAGGGTACCAAAATAAAAAAATTTTAGACTGATCGTGTGATTCGAATAACGGACTTTCCAATCAGGAGACGAATGTTCTACCACTTGAGCCATAGTTTATGTAAACAAATAAATAATGAGAAAAATCGGCAATAACTCTTGACGCTGATATTCTTTCTGCGTCTAAATAATTTCAAATCTCTTTTTAATCGTCATGACTCTTCTAAAGCGCTAAGAGTGGGTCGATAAAATAAGGACGTTGATTTTGCGCATATGACTTAATAATAACTAAGGCTGCTGTTTCTGTCTTTGAAACCTTGATAAAAAAAAAAAACAACCAGCCTTATCAATGTTTCAGCACCCTAAAACCTATAGAGCAAAAGAGAGAGCTCGCGTGACAAATGGTCCCCGTTTCCAAAGCGTTCTGAAGTCTTTTTGTGAAACTTCTCACTAATTCTACAGTCTCTGTTCAAACTGGCAAGGCATTCAAATGTATGTCAGGCCTGCAGACCGCTATAGTTGATGGTTTGTCCAGGAGCATTTTAAAAATGTATTGTACCCTGAGCCCTTGTTAGTGATGGTTAACTCCCCTCTCGATTGATGGAGAGAGCGCAATGCGTGAGCGAGAAATCATTAAGAGAGACGTCGGGGGGGGGGGGGGGGGGGGGGGTATGAGAGAAAGAGAGGTAGAGAGAGAGTGAGAGAGAGAGAGAGAGAGAGAGAGAGCGAGAGAGAGATAAAGAGAGAGAGATACAGATAGAGAAAGATTTGTGGTGAGATAAACAGAGAAAGAGAGAGAGAGAGAGAGAGAGAGAGAGAGAGAGAGAGAGAGAGATGAGACAGGGCGGAGGGTGAGGAGGGAAACATGTAAGAAGAAAGAAAAGAGAGAAAGTAAAAAAGGTATTATATAAATCAATATAATATATTATTGCGCCCGAAGACTGGAGGATGAATTTTCCCTCTACCCTTTAAATTATGCAGTCATTAAAGTCAAAGTCGACGGTAAATAATGGATTACCATCACAGTGGACAAAAGAGGCGGTTTTTTCGCACTGGCCATTATCGATAATTTAGCGAATAGAAGAATGAAACCGCAATGGAAAGTTTGAACTATAACAGACGGGCGTGGTGGCCTTGGAGTAGAACATCAGCTTCCGACGCAAAAGGTCCGCGGTTCGAACCCTGGCGATTTGGTTCTCTACTGATTGGGTCGGTGTCAGTTTAATGTGACCAGCTGAGACATAGTATCCCCGCCCTGTGGCAGCACGTAAAATTGTCAGACGTCAGTCTTGTAGCCCGTCCACAACATAGCCGATACAGTGTAGTAATAGTATCGCAAGTACAAGGTTGCATGATGTTACAATTCGTCGTAAGCCTTCTCATTCTTATATTTTAAGACGATTTTAAGCTTACTAAAGGTATTTACATATGATCCACCGTTTTCTTAAAATGCATTGCCCCACTATCGCTTCTGCTATTCCTTGATTTTGCATCAAGTCTAACACTGCGTGATAAATCACGAAAAGAAATGAATGTTGCACTTGCCGAGTAAAATTTTCTTTAGATATATTTACAAAGATCGATTTTGAAAGCTCTTATGCTTGTACAGTGAACGCGATTTTCGCAACTCCGTCCACAAATGAGCAGTTTTAACCGCCATCAAAAGACACAAAAATTCACAAAATTGACGCGTAATATAGTTTTATTGTGGTCGGAGAAAAAAAAATATAGAAAAGGATAGACGAGATGGAATCGACAGATGCAGGGACATAATCCACATAGAATCAAAGACGGAGACAGAGAGGGCAAAAAATAGAAAGAGAGAGAGAGAGAGAGAGAGAGAGAGAGAGAGAGAGAGAGAGAGCGAGAGAGAGAGAGGAAAGATAAAGAGATAGATAAAGAGAGGCATACATATAGATAGACAAGCAAACATACAGATAAACGGACAGACAAACAGATAGATAGACAGACACACAGACAGACTGTGACAGAAGCAGAGAGATAGAGACATCTAGACAGAAGACAGAGACACAAATAGGAATTGACAAACAGACAGACCGAAGTCAGAATGGGCTGCGATCTTTAATGAGATCGACTTGGACAGGATTCCAGGTCTCTCTGGCCTGTCTCGTGTGTGGCAGCTCGTGAAATTGTCAAACGTCAGTCTTTGATCCCGACTACATTATAGACTATTATGTGGTGGACGTGGGAAATTAGACAGCAAAGCAAACAAGCGAACGCTACGCGGGTAGATGATAAAAGGATTGAACGATATTAAACGACGCGAATGTTCTGGTCTCTAAAAGAGAATATAAACTGCGCAAATGGAGAAAAAAATAAGACCTAGCAAAATATGACTCTATGAAGATAACGTTTTTTTTAACCGTTATGTCTTCTAACAAAGAAGAGCAAGTTTTGTGCGAAATCCTATTCTATATATTAATTTGATTTTGGCCAACAGAGACTGAAGTCCTGGTATCGCCATATACCAGAGAGTGTGAAAAAGTGAGAGGTTTCACGGCCAGGATTTTGCGTATGTGGGTTAAGATAATTAAGGTTACTGCTTCCTTCTTTAAACCTTAGTAAAAGCTCAGTCTATATAAGATTCAAGGGCCTTAATTTCAGTAAAGTACTAGAGTAAGCACGCATTACGCTAGCTACCCATATCAAAAGCACTGTGAGCTCTTTTTGTGAAACGTCTCACTAAATCTATAGTCTCTGGTCCGGTTCTACTCTCATTTAAACGGTACGTTAAAGACGTCAGATTTAGACTTAAGGCCCGTCCACGTGTAGGATCACCCCGCCTGCTTTCCCACTTCACCTCGCCTGTGAGGCTTTAATGTGTAGTTAAATAAGGAGATGACTTGTGTATTCCAGGCCTACACTTTCATAAAGAATAAAAGACTTTATATTAGGACCACCAACAACGGAATAAAACCAAACTAATGTACTATCATAAATAATTAGGACGTGGACCCAACCTTCCCTCCGTATTTTTAGACCGTGCGGGTGAATGGTAATGTAATTTTAATTTGCATTTGACACCGAGACTTCACGATGCCAGGCCTAGATCTAGTCTTGGCACGACATTCTCGACATTTCCTGGAGATTTTTACCGCCCACCAAATCTATAAATATAATGGTCTGTAAAATTGAATTAAGGGTAGCAAGACTATGGCCTGATCAAAGTAAATTAAGTTGGCGTTTTTTAAGAGCACAGGTGTTAAGGTGCTCAGTAGCACACAGTTCGTGACTCCTAAAGTCTTATGGGGCAGCAAGAATGTGGTTATAATTTCTTCTTCGGTAAACTTTAAAGATTGTAAGTACAACGTTGTTGTAACGTTGCGACTCGTTTTAAGGTATGTGACATAGAAAGCTTACGACCAGCTGTAAACTACTGAGACGTTGTATTTTCTCTCTTTCTCCACCCCCTTTCTTCCTGCCTCTCTCCCTCTCTCTCCCTCTCGCTCTCTCTCTCTCTCTCTCTCTCTCTCCTTCTTATTATTGACAGAATTTCAAATTTTGATATCTCTTTCTAAACACCTTAAATATTTTTTCCCTTTTTTATCAACTTACCTACACTTTTTGTTGTCTTTGCATTATTGTGTCCTTAATTTAACTATCCATTTATCATTGTTTCATAAATTAATATTCTGGACCGCAAATATCTATTCTCATTGTTATATTAATATTCTCACGTTAATTCCTGTTGTGTTGTTTTTCTCCCAGAATCCTGTTCTTCGCGCCCAGAGCGTACTGGGAGAGCAGCATCAACAGCACCTGGTACCGCCTGGAACCGACAGACTTCTCCAAGTACCGAGAGTTCCTCGTCATCTACTTCGGCTACCTCAACACCATCTTCAAGGTAGGGCCCAGTTTGAGGTTGTTTTTGAGGCACGTCCGCACAGTAACGACTATAATTATTGCGTCCCTGTTGTCTTAAAACATTTAATACATTACACTAGTACCAACGGTGACTCCTTTATTTCTCTGAATGGTAAAAGCGTAAAAATTGTGTATGAAAAGTAATTATTGTAAGATCGAGAAGTGTGAAATGACACAAGTTCCCGTATACACTTTTTTCCGTTTTGAAAAAAAAAATGCAAACACAATACTTTAATAAATATATAACTTGAAAATGTTTTTAATGTTGTATGACCAAATGCCAATCTTTACAGAGTTGTTGTTGTTGTTTTTTTTGCTGCTGATTTTGCTATGTAGACAGAAACGTTTTGTGCTGGTACCTGCCTGTAATTTTACCGAAAATGCAGATAGGACCTGTATGATATCATCTCAACTTAGGATGAAACAAAGACTTGAAAAGAAAGACCGGAAAACGTTTATCGTGGAAGCAAAAGAGCGCGCCAGACAAATATTAATTTATACGTTTTAAACGCGATTTGAAATTAGAATCCAAAATAATGATTTTAGATCTAGGAATGAACTTTCATACAAAGTTTGGGGATGATTTAGCTCAAGTCATAGAGCGTTGGTCTCCAGATTGGATGGTTCGCGGTTCGGATCCTACGACCTGTCAAAAATTAATTATCTTTCCGACTTCGTCCCCTACTGGTTGGGTTGATGTCAATATAATGTCACCAGCTGAGACAGCTGAGTTCATGTCTCGCTGTCTATCTCGTAAAATTTTCAGATGTTAGTCTTGAGGTCCGTCCAAATATAGCTTATATAGTGCTGATGGGGCGGGGAGATCCAGACTCTTGGCTCTGTCTGTCACATTAAACTGACCCTGACGCAACCTGTAATGGACGAAATGTGACAAATACATTTTTGACTTAGGGTTCGAACCGCGACATTACGATCTGGATACCAACGCTCTACCACAGACAGACAAAAAAAAGCCAAACGAGATAGTATCACACATTTCTTGATCAAATTTTGCTATCTCTTTCTTAACACTTTTTCAATTTTTCCTTTTATCAACGTACCTACACTTTTTGTTTTCTTTGCATTAATGTTTTCTTAATTTTATTAATTAGTTTTTGTCTGTTTCATAAATATATTTGACTGCAAATATCTGTTCTCAAATACAAATATTCTCACGTTGATCCCTGTTGTGTTGTTGTGTATTTTTCTCCCAGAATCCTGTTCTTCGCGCCGAGAGCGTACTGGGAGAGCAGCATCAACAGCACCTGGTACCGCCTGGAACCGACAGACTTCTCCAAGTACCGCGAGTTCCTCGTCATCTACTTCGGCTACCTCAACACCATCTTCAAGGTAGGGCCCAGTTAGAGGTTGTTTTTGAGGCACGTCCGCACAGTAACAGCTATAGTGTAGCCCTGTTGTCTTAAGAAAGTTAATAGATTACACTAGTACCAACGGCGACTCCTTTATTTCTCTGAATGGTAAAAGCATAAACATTTTGTTTGAAAATTATTAGGGTTCGAACCGCGTCATTACGATCTGAAGACCAACGCTCTACCACAGACAGGCAAATGGACAGACATCCAAAAGCCAAATGAGATAGAACCACACATTTCTTGAAAGTCATGGATAGGCCTCAACAAAAAATGAAACAAAAATCCTCTAAACAAAAGAAAAATAAAACCAAATCAACAACATCGGAGACCCCGTGACGTCTTTGGAAACATAGCCCGGGGCGACTCAAACTGTCGGGGTAGGAGAAATGGCGGGGTATTCTGGGATATCTGGCTTTTTTTGTTGGGTAAATGGTCTATAGAGCCCGTCACAGCGTACTCAGTGTTGTCAGAGGGACAGGGAGACGAGGCTTAAACACTGTCTTTGATGTGCTCTGGAGTTTAGACCTAGTCCAGACACTGTAGTCAACTCTGATATGCGAATTTGGGGTTGTTGTTTTTTTTTTTTGTTTTTGTTTTTTTTTTTGTTTTGTAGTACTCCATTTGGGATTTTGGGTTTTTTTTTTTTTTTTTGTTTTTTTTTTTGGGGGGGGGGGTGGTAGTATAGTTTGTTGCTAAGCTGTTAGATGGCGACAAACAAAGCAGAGATTCCATGACTTCCGCCGGTCTTTTTCTAGTGACACCGAAGCAGCCAATAGAGGACAATGTAGGAGTAGGACAAATACATTATTTCCAATCGCATACAGGGTGAAGAGGTGTAAAAAAAATGGGTGAGGGGGGTGAAGGATAGGAATGCAAAAGTTGTGGACATGTTCTCGATTTTTTTTTTCGTTTTGAACTTTGATTGACATTTGATTTATAAAAAAAAAAAAGAAGGAAGGTTTTGTGTTTTTGTTAGCAATGTTTTTGTTTTGTTTTCTTTTTTATATCGGGAGTGAAATCTCATCAAAAAAAAATCAAGAGTTTTTTTTTTCGTAATCAAGAGAGATGTTAATCAAGCAGAAATGTCATAGAATTATTTGCATTAGATCTATAGAAAAATCCGTTTGAGCAATTTACGTTTCCATGTACAGACTAAAAAATATAGCACCGGTTAACTTTTTCTCATCAACCCGCATGCATGTTGTGCGGGTTATATATTATGCTCTTGTGCTAGCTTGTATTGATCTGCACATCTTCCAATTCAAAACGAATTTTTTTTTAATATCAAAGCTTTCACTTTCTCAAATTTTTGAAAATGTGACCGACTGAGACAGGAGTCTTGGTATCTTCGCCCTGTCTCGTGTGTGGCAGCACATAAAATTGTCATAAGTCAGCCTTGGGGCCCGTCCACAATATAGTCTATAAAGAGTTGATGTTGGACTTTAAACCATCAACTCTCCAAAGACTAAGAGTTCGTTGATAAAGTCATGAGAAAAGTTAGTGAAAGCTTTAAAAGAACAAAACAAAACAGAGAAAAACAGCGCTTGCCCCATGGCAATATCAGCTTAGTTGTACGAGTGTAGTTTTATTTCAGTCGGTCAGACTTTGGCCTTGAGACCCACCCGCTACATGGCCGCACCGGACCGTCAATGGGAATCCACACGATATAGAGCAGTAGAGAGCTCTTCTCTTCTTCTGTCAAACAGTACACTCTTTCAGAGTCTCTTTATTACTTAATGAAGCAGGCAAGGCACTGGAAGGGATGCTCGTGGCCAGATGACGACAGTGTAAATACTGGTGACTGCAAATGAACGCAATAGCCAGTGTTGAGGTTTCTCCTGTGATAAGGAGTTCTCACACCATGAGGTTATTGGCTTCTTAGATGGATGGAGTGTGAAAGAATGTACTGTGATATAGAAGAGAGGGGAGAGAGAGAGAGAGAGAGAGAGAGAGAGAGAGAGAGTGAGAATATTGCTATTTACAGAGATTTATTGACCCTCAAGATAAGATAAGATAAGATAAGATAAGATAATTTTATTTGTCCCTCATTGGGAAAATCGATTTGGACATGTTAAAAGTATTTTACACACAGTAATAATAATAAAAATAAACATTTTACATTACATAATAATATGAGTGATGGCTCACATACATATACACACACACACGCACACAGTTACAAGCTCGCATTAACACATTCGTTTCATGTTGAGCTCCTCATTTGCCGTGAGCCTGATGGCACAAATAAAAAAATTATTGTAGCGGTCGGTTCTAGCTTTAGGTTGAATTATGCGACCGCTGCGTGTGGAAAACATAAACTCCTGATTTAGTGGATGGTCGATATCTTTAGTTACATCTAGACATTTTTTCAAAAGTGGCCTCTTATAAAGATCAGTGAAAAGTGGTGGGTCCCGTTTAATTATTTTACCCGCTCTTTTAATCAAACTATCTATTCTATTTTTATCTTTTGAAAGAGCTGAACCTCCCCAACAAGTGATGCCAAAACAAATAATGCTTTCTATGGTTGCATTGTAGAAAAAAGCCATTATAGTCTTATTAACATTAAAGGAATTGAGTTTTCTTAAAAAATACAGCCAAGACAGAGAGAGAGAGAGAGAGAGAGAGAGAGAGAGAGAGAGAGAGAGAGAGAGAGAGTGAGTGAAAAGGGGAAGGGGGCGAGGGTGGGGCGAAAAAAATTTTGAATGCAGTGAGATAATAATTTTATGATCCTCTTTATCTGATCTTGAGGTAACCTATTATCGTGGACTGGGTATATGCATTTAACAAACAAGATAACCTCAATTTGTTTATCTCGGTTACTAAATAATTGTGTCTTTATTTTTTTTTCTTTAAATTCATCCCTAGTGAAACGTGCACGATCTGACACACACACACACACACACACAAATGCACACATCATGGATTGTAACATGGTTACCATCTTTCACTCCTTTTTTTTTGCCTTTGGGTTGAGTTTGAATATTTTGATATTTTCTCGACGGCCGAAGGGTAGTAACGGAAATTGGCTATGAACGGGATGGCCTGAGGGTGGGCGGACTCTTCAAACAGTTTTAAAGTTTGCTTACACTGTGCACGATATTGCCTGTTAAGTGATGATATGACCAGATCCCGAAATTTCACGAGTAAGAACTTGTTAGAATGGACCTTGAAGTGCCTTTTAGAAGTGTTCATAGAAACAAAGATATTTTTTTTTTGGACTTGAGGGCAGGACAGGGAAAATTTTAATTTCTTGCTCCATAGTTTTAGGGATGCGATATCGTGATTCTGCAGTCTAGATGCAGGGTGAAGTGGTTTTTACCTTGGGCTTTGGTTGGAAAGTGTTATTAAACAAAAGACAGAGAGGGTGAGGGGTCTTAGGTTATAGAGAGAGAGAAAAAAATGGAGAGAGAGAGAGAGAGAGAGAGAGAGAGTGAGAGAGAGAGAGAGAGAGAGGTGTGGGGGGGGGAGAGGAGGGGGGGGGGGGGGAGAAAGGAAGGGAGAGAAAATAGAAAAAGAGAGGGGGAGGGAGATATAGAAACAGTGAGAGAAAGAAAAGACAGATAAATAGACAGACATATAGAGGGATGGAGAGAAGGGGGAGATCGAGAAAAAGAAGAGAGAAAAAGAGAAGAGAGGGCGAGGATAGATAGAGCGGACGAGATGGAAGTGAAAGAAACATTTCAAGATATATATATGGAGTAAGAGGGTGAGGAGGGGGTAGCAAACTGGCTTAAATGACAAAGCCTTGCTCTCCACGTCGCAAAGTCTGCGGTTCGAATCCGACGTTCAGTCAAAAATGTATTTGTACGATTTCGTCCCGCACTGTTTGGGCCCGTGTCAGTTTAATGTGACTGACTGAGACAGGAATCCAGGTATCCCTGCATTGTCTCGTGTGTGGTAGCATGAAAAATTGCCAGACGTCAATCTTAGGATTCACCCGCAATATAGCTTATATAGCGCTGACGTTGGACGTTAAGCAACAAAACTAAAAAATAACGAATGATGGTATTAGTCATCATATCTCTTCTTTTTCTGGACTGAAACTGTTTTTTTTTCTGCAAAACATTTCGGAAACCTTCGTTTGTATATCAAAATCAAAAACGTTATAGATTAAATTCACTCTCCAAGCATTCACATTCTAAGGCCTCACAATCTTGGTTGAATTCAAGCTAAAAATGCTAAAGTGCAAAGCAGTAGTCCCAACAGCAACAAAAAAAGTAACGAGGATGAAAACAGCAACAACGAAAGGAACAACAATAACAACATTAATGATAATAATAATGATTATAATAATAATAATAATAATAATAATAATAATAATAATAATAATAATAATAATAATAATAATAATAATAATAATAATAATAATAATA
>RQTK01000713.1:139532-149704 GCA_003991915.1 Elysia chlorotica
CCCCCCCCCCCCCCTCCCTCTCTCTCTCTCCCTCTCTCTCTCTCTCCCTCTCTCTCTCCCTCCCTCTCTCCAGGCGTTCGCCGGAGCCCAGGTGATCCTGCACCTGACGGGCAGCCAGGCGACCTGCGGCCAGCGCTGCGTGCTGTTCAACCAGTTCTGCGACCTAGTCTACGTGCTGGTCTCCGCCACCAACTTCCTGCTCTACTACGCCTTCGGGCAGCGCTTCCGGCGGATCATCAGGAAGCGGTTCTGCTGGCGGGGCCGGGGAAACGGCGGGACGGGCCAGAATCTGGCGGACAGTGTGGGCTCCAGGAGCACTCGCCAGTCTGTTCGCTGACAACCGTGCTCGCCAGTCTGTTCGCTGACAACCGTGCTCGCCAGTCTGTTCGCTGACAACCGTGCTCGCCAGTCTGTTCGCTGACAACCTTGCTCGCCAGTCTGTTCGCTGACAACCGTGCTCGCCAGTCTGTTCGCTGACAACCCCGCTGGCTCTGACAATTGTTGACACTATTATGAGACGAGACCAAATAGTGGTTCTGACAATTGTTGACACTATTATGAGACGAGACAGCATAGTGGTTCTGAAAATAGTGGAGACTATAATACGACGAGACATCAATTCTGTGGAACACGCTTAGAAAATGCTTCCACATAAAGGATCACTCTCCCTCTCTCTAGAGAACCAATAGAGAAAGGCCGGTATTGTGTTCAGTGCTTTGAACGGTACAGTGAATTTCAGGAATCTCCAATTACATGTGGTCTGAGAAAGCGAAACTACCTCCTACTTGACATCTCTTAGTAGCATCGCATGTTTACACCTCCACATTTAGCACTTAGCATGTCAATTCAATACGTTAGTCTGTCTTCGGCTGGTTGGTTGGTTGGGTTGGTTTAACGTCTAACAGCATCATTATATAGGCTATTTTGTGGACGGGCCCCAAGACGGGCGTCTACAATTTTATGTGCTGCCACACACGAGACAGGGCGGGGATACCATGACTCCTGTCTTCGGCAGCCTGAACTATACCATATCCTCCATCGAGTTATGGTGTAGGGCATTGTGGGATATCACGGCCAGGTGTCCCAGGACTTCCATTACATGGACTACACATGGACTACACATGGAGGATACACGGCGTTGCCGTGTATGCGTCTCCAGGGTCTCAAGCAAAGTCTTATTCGGCGACGGGACTTCGCAGTAGAATACCCGGCTTTTGTCTGTTCACACTGTTGTGATCCTGACCCAACCAGTAAGTGTGCGGATGCCATAGTTGGGCTCGAATAAGAGAACTTTCGAGTAGAAGCCTCGCACTCTACCCTCGACCACGAAGTCTAAACCAAAGGACTTTAGTTAGATGGCGTTATAACCAGACTCTCGTTGCTACCTGGTTCTTGCTTCGAACGTGGACTACATGTTCAAACCTCCTGTTAAATCTTTTATCTGTTGGAACCACTGCTCTCTCAGAGTAGCACATTGGTATTTATTTCACTAGAACGTCTCAATTGGAACAACAAAACATTACATTTTAATACTATAAGTTAACATCGGACCCCCCCCCCCCCCCCCCCCCAACCCAGAAAAAAAATCAGGAAAAACAACAAAGAGTGAAAATGGTTTACATGCATCTATCCAGAAAAAGTTCCTGACGACCACAAAGTATTCACCTAAGTTCGTTATCCTCTTGCCCCACGTTTAACCACATTATATTTACATTTCATATTAAAATTATTTATTGTAAATACATGTTATATAAAAAATGTCCACTACTGTGATTTTATTATTTAATGAGAAAAATGAAAAAAATGCGTGCATTACCTGCAGTACGTTAAAAGGATTATTGTTTATTCTGTCGCTCTAACCGGTTAGTAATAATATGAGAGAGAGAGAGAGAGAGAGAGAGAGAGAGAGAGGTGGGGGAGAGTATGTGTGTGTGTGTAAGGGGGTGCAACCTGTACAAGTTATTAATGCTTAGGGTTTTTTTTTATTGATGTTTTCATGTCAATGTTAAGATTGTTGTGGTCGCTGGTATATCCTACTTAAGTTTCCCTTGTGAATGAATTAAAGTGTATCTTATCTTAAGTGGATCTTATTATTATCATTATTGTTACTACCATTTGAACCAGCAGCAGCATCATTATGATCATCATCATCATCATCATCATCATCATCATCATCATCATCATCATCATCATCATCATCATCATCATCATCATCATCATCATCATCATCATCATCATCATCATCATCGTCATAATAATAATAATAATAATAATAATAATAATAATAATAATAATAATAATAATAATAATTCTGCATTCTGTTTTCGTAACGATGACAAAGTCATACAGTTAAACAATGGGTAAAGCAAGAGATATGGACAGGGATGTTGAATAAAGATAAATCAGGCTGGCTGTATAATCTGTGTCTGAAAGACCGATGTATTTGGCTGAGAATTTTGTCGATAAAAGAAATAAATAATCGCATACAATAACCTAGAATTATACGCAACCATTTAAAGCATTGTAAATAAGTCTATACTTGCACAAACAATTGTACATTAACAAAACAATGAGAACGCCTATCCCCTCAGAAAAAAAACATTAATTAAAAATTACAAAACTTGTTCTTCTTCTCTCTGCCTCCTCATCCCCCTTCTCTGTCCCTCTGTCTCTCTCTTTCTCTCTCTCGCTCGCTCTCTCTCTCTCTCTCTCTCTCTCTCTCTCTCTCTCTTTTTTTTCTCTCCCTCTCCTCTCTTCCACGTCCACCTATTTATCTGACATTTCCTTTCTCCATCATTGTGTTGGACACACTTTGATATTTTGGAAGGCCGGGTAACTTGTTTATCTTCTCGAGATTCGACTTGCTACCTCCCGTAAATTCTAAAGGTCAGTTTTCTCCACAACAAAGTGACACAAAAAAACACTACTACAGAACCTAGCCAGCCTGCCTAAGCATTCATTTCCACAGAGAATTGAGTTAAGGATTTACGCATACCACTCCCAGTCTTGAATATATAAAGGTGGTGGCCCGCAAACAGACAGTCGTAGTACAAACAGCTCTAGGTTCTGTATTGTTCTTTTTCTTTTTAAATTAAAGTTCTTGGAATATTTGGGTTTGGAGAGTTTGATTTGCTGTGGTAACTTGAATTGAATTTTGTTCAACAACAATTGAATTTAGAACAATTTATTACTAGCTTTTTCGTCCTGTCTGGTTTGGGTTAGATTGATGTTAGTATAAAGTAACCGGCTGGGACTTGTTTGTTTTGTTGCTTGGCGTTCAACGTCAGCACTATAAAAATATGCTATATTGTTGACAGGATCCCAAGACCAACATCTAACATTTTTACCATCGGGGAGACTTGGACTCCTGTCTCAGCTGGTCACATTAAGTTGACACTGGCGAACCAGTAAAGACCAAATCAGACAGATAATGGTTTATCCATTCGTGGGATTCGAACCGTGGACCTTCCAATATGGAAACGAACGCCCTACCACTAGAGCCAGTTCGCCCCCTCATCAGTTGAGACAAAGGTCCTGGTATCCGGGTCTTGACTCTATATAGCCGCAGGCGAAGGTGGCAGCCGTTATTTGTTTGACCCTTCCAAATATATAGCCTTGCTGTTAACGTTTGGCCTCTGGAAACCAACTCAATGACTCACTGACTCACTCTCTCACTGACTCACTCTCTCGGTGACTTACTGACTAATTGACTGACTCTCTCACTGACTCACTCTCTCACTGACTCACTATCTCACTTACTCACTCTCTCACTCTCTCACTGACTTACTGACTCACTGACTCACTGCCTCACTCACTCATTGCCTAACTGATTCACTGACTCACTCTATCACTCTCTCACTGACTAACTCTCTCACTCACTCACTGACTCACTGACTAATTGACTTGCTCTCTCACTGACTTACTGACTCACTCTCTCACTGACTCACTGACTCACTCTCTCACTCTCTCACTCTCTCACTGACTCACTGCCTCACTCACTCATTGCCTAACTGATTCACTGACTAACTCTCTCACTCACTCACTGACTCACTGACTAATTGACTTACTCTCTCACTCTTTCACTGACTCACTCTAAGTTTTTGGAACTGTTCAGCTGAGACTCAAACCTCTGGCTTGGGCCAGGCAAGGGCACTAACTACTGAACTATCTCGCTCCCCGGGTTGAGAGCATACTTCAGTTTACCTCATAGAAACCCTTGGTTGATGTCTTTATCATTAATTTCACCGGCTTGGACTCCGAATTTCTAACAATGATTATCTCTGTCCCTGTTTAAGGTTTTTCCTTCCATTCAGACCAAGGGATGAACTGGTGCAGAGGATAGAGCGTTTGGCGTTTTGATTAAAAGGTTTCCGGTTCGAAAATTATGATCGGACAAGGTTTATTTGAACGGTTTCGTTCTCTTCTGGTGAGGTAGGAATCAGTATGTGGCCGACTGAGAAGGAGTTTTGGTATCCCGGTCTTTTGTGTTTGACTGCACGTAAACTTTTCAGACATGGGTCTTGGTTTTTGTCCACAATGCAATCTTGATGCTGACGTGGTCTTTTTAAATCTTTTTTTGGAGTTTTGCTTAGTTTTTTGTTGCTTAACGTCCAACATAAGTACTCTATATGCGAACGGGTTCCTAGAGTGCCGTCTCACAATTTTTTCTAGCTGCCACACACCAGGCAGGGTGGGGGCAACTGGAGGCCTGACTGAGCCGAGCGTATTCTAATCAGTGACAACGACCCAACACGCTGGGGACGAAATTGCGCAAATAAATGTTTGATCGATCGTTGGATGCTATCTAGTCATGAACACTCTACTAGAGTAGCCAGCCAGTTCTCTCCCCTGATTCTCACTTTGATATGAGGAGACCAACTCTTCAGCAAAACAAAAACAGTTTTCTTCATTTTCAAAGATTGCAGACATGTTATTAAAAATCAAGAATATCAATATCTTAACATAGGGGTAAAATACCATTCCTCCTTGGATAAGGGAATATCCCGTCTAAAATTGAGGAGAGATTCAATTCTAGAGTAACCCATGTCTTACTTTATTTATTTTCCCCATTGATTAAATGCAAACCAGCATCATTGCCTTCACAGAACAAACCCACTCGCCCTGTTACAGTTTCAATTTTCCTGATAGGATGGGTAACTGATGTTATGAGAAATCGGTTCCTTTTCTTAATATTGAAAGATGTATTACTCTTTAGGGAATTTAATAATCTAATCACACCCATGTGTAAAATGTCTGGCGATCAAACTCCTTCACACTTTTGGATCGCTCGCTGCTTTCAATGTCTGCGCCGCTTTCCATGCGTTGAGCATTTGGTTATTCGATCCATTATCTTTTCTCGCTGTTTTGACTTCAATTATTCCAGTTGTCATTAGATATTCATACGTTCACACTTCTCATCACAGGTCCAGAAAACTGCGAGTTGTTCGAAGTGTATTTACGGGTGATCATTTTGTGCTAGCTTCCTGTAGAACTGTTTGATAAGATTTCTTTGCTATCCTCCAGATACTAAGCATTCTTCCTACTACTAGGCGAAATGATGCAGCCATGGATTTCTTCTGTGTTTGTTTGGATATTGTCCGAGCATCGTATCTATATTATATATATATATATATATATATATCCTTTTGTATGGATAAACATGTAATGGTTTTAGGACTGCTTTCAATTTCTGGACACCCATTCTCGCTTGCACTTTTTATGAGACTTAGCTGGTATTCCTTTGGTGGGTTGAGATGAAAGTCTACAAGTGTTTAAAGTACTCACATCTATTTCAGTATCTGTAATGGAGATATGCGTCTTCAGAGCTTACGGTTCTCCATTGATGACCATCACTTCTGTTCTTTTTGTATCCAATTCCAGTCTTTTGTTCCTGTTCTCCTTTTCTTTTCTTTGATAATGTCTCTAAGGTCAGTGAACGTACGCGGCTTTGTCTGAAAGTTCGCGTTGTAACTTGAAATGAGCTGGTTTAATTGTCTCCTTACATTGCATTGTGTTTGTTCCTAGTGTATATTTTTATTGTTCGTTGGTCTTTTTACGTCTTTTACTTTATCGATTTTCTTTGACTGGGTAAGTAGAGAGCGCAATTTTTTTTTTTTTTTAGTAATTTTCACGTCCATCATAACTACTGCTGAAAACTATAAAATATTCAGCTCTGTTATAGTTTCCCCTGTGGTCCCCATCTTCTTTGTCTAACTAAGAACCATACAGGTACGCAGGATAGTCATGGTGAGACTTGTAGATTGGAAAGAGAAAAGTATAATAAAAAAGTTTTATTAAGAAAGAAAGAGAGAGAGAGAGGGGGGGGTGAGACTAGAAAAAGAAAGAGTCAGTGAAAGAGCAAGAAAGAGAGAGAGAGAGAGAGAGAGAGAGAGAGAAAAGACAGAGAGACAGAGAGAGAGAGAGAGAGAGAGAGAGAGAGAGAGAGAGAGAGAGAGAGAGAGAGAGAGAGAGAGAGAGAGAGAAGATAGAAAAAGAGAGAGAAATGAAAAGACAGAGAGTCAGTGAATGAGACAGAAAGACAGAGAGAGAGAGAGAGAGAGAGAGAGAGAGAGAGAGTGAGAAGAAAGAAAAGTTAAAGGTTAGATCCTTGACGCCCGCCGTCATCAACTGGACTTTTATCAGAGACAAGAGCCCGGGGCGGGATAGCTCTGACCTGACCGGTCACATTATACTGGCTCTGACACCCAGGGGAACATCAGTGGCGACAAGGAGAAAGATAGAGAGGCGGGAGACATGGAGAGAGAGAGAGAGGGGAGAGAGAGAGGGGGGAGACATAGAGAGAGGGGGGATATATATATATATATATAGATAGATAGATAGATAGATAAATAGATAGAGAGATAGAGAGAGAGAGAGAGAGAGAGAGAGAGAGAGAGAGAGAGAGAGAGAGAGAGAGAGAGAGGGGGAGATATATATATAGAGAGAGAGGGGAGAGAGGAGATGGGGAGGGAGAGAAAGAGAGAGGGGGAGACATGAGGACAGGCATAGAGTAAGAGGGGGGAGAGGGCGAGAGAGAGGGAGAGAAAGAGAGATGACGAGAGAGAGGAGGAGAGGGGAGGAGAGAGAGAGGGGGAGAGAAAGAAATGGAGAAGAACGTCTGAATGCGAAGGCTAAGAAACATGCGATGTATGAGTTAGAGGCACGACATTTTGATCAGGAGTCTCAGAAAGAGATAAATGGGGGAAAGGAGAAGCGAAGAACTATACAGAAGCGATCGAATCAGAGAGATAGGTAATTATAGATTGCAGAAGAGAGGAGAGAAAAACTGGGAGGGGAGGCGGGGGGGGGGAATAGAGAGAGGAAATGAAATAGAGAGGGTATCAAGAGATGGAAAGAAAAAAAATGGGTGGGAGGATTCCAGGTGGGAGGGTCAGAATGAAGACATAATTATTAGACAGGAAACAACCATGCAATAAAGGAAAAGATCCATAATTAGAGTGTAATGAAGCCAGCTGTTGAGGCATGATGGGAAATTGGGTGTGCGGCGAAACATGCAAGGTCACAGCAAAGCGAAATGAAGGTGCACCGTACTTCGGAGAAATCTTTCTACGCTATTCCCACCTCTCTCTCTTTTTCATTCAAGTCCGTTTGTACGAATTTCATACAGATAACCTTTTATGTTCGTAATATATATGGTGGTGGTGGTGGTGGTGGTGCGGTGGTTATGGTTGTGGTGGGATGTGGTGCTGTTGTTGTGGTGGTGGTGGATGGGGGGAGTGTGGTGGTGATGGTTGTGGTGGTGGTGGTGGTGGTGGTGGTGGTGGTGGTGGTGATGGTGGTGGTGGTGGTGGTGGTGGTGGTGGTGGTGATGGTGGTGGTGGTTGTGGTGGTGGTGGTGTTGTTGTTGTTGTTGTTGTTGTTGTTGTTATTTTTGTTATTTAATTTATTATTATACCACTTGAGCCAGTTCGCCTCAGGATTGAGAGACATTTTTTAGATCGAAAATTAATTCTCACATCAGTTCAGTTTTATCCAGCAAGGTCATTCGTTTGAAAGCTTCTTAAGAGCCCCATCCTGAAATAACTTAATTGTTATCTTGTGTAACGCTTAAACAAATTTTGTGCTCATTAATAACCTTAAAAAAAAGATAAAACGATTTTTTAAATTAATATCCGAGTAGAGTAGCAAAAGAAATGCATGAATCCAAGAACCTCCTCGTTTTCTCCAAAACAAATATGAAATATTTGACTCATTTATGGAGGAGCACGCCTTAATGTAGGGTTATAGGGCAGACAAATTGTTTTTCTGCCGATCAAGAAAAGAGGAGTAAAGGTCTGTGTGTGTGTGTGTGTGTGTGTGTGTGTGTGTGTGTGTAAGGGGGGGGGGTGCACGTGTGTAAAAAAGAGAGATTTAGAGAGAGAGAGGGGGAGAGAGAGGGGGGAAAGATGTGAATTCGGAAGATGATAGATAACGAAAGGGATAGAATAGAAAAGACAAAAAAAAAAGATAGAGAAATATAAAGACAGAGAATGAAGGATAACACAATAAAGAAGACAACGAGGGAGTGAATGGTGGTTTATGAAATAATTGAAAGGGAGAACGAAAGAGAACCAAAGAGCAAAGGTTGAGAATGAAGAAGACAGAGAGAGTTCGAAATAAAGATGGAAAGACAGCGTTTAAGAGACAGAGATAGAGAGATAGGCAGAGGAAAATGCAAAGGATTATAAATGAAGTACAGTCTGCTTCTTAAGGAACCGAAAGATAGAGAGAGATAAAGAGAGAGATTTAAAGACATAGAGAAGTAGATAAAGAGAGAGAGAGGGAGAGACTTAAAGAGATATAGATAGAGAGAGATAAAGAGAGAGAGATATGAAGAGAGAGATACATAGAGAGATAGAGAGAGATAAAGAGGTAGAGATGGACAAAGATATAAAGAGAGAGATAAAAAGATAGAGAGAGACATTGAGAGAGATAAAGAAAGAGAGATAAAGAGAGAGAGAGAGATATGAAGAGAGAGATACAGAGAGAGATAAATAGAGAGAGATAAAGAGATAGAGATGGACAGAGATATAAAGAGAGAGAGAGATAAAAAAGATAGAGAGAGACATAAAGAGAGAGAGAGAGAGAGATAACGAAATATGAACACATCTTTAATACATTCGCGTGCCTCTCACAGACAACATAACTATTTATTATTGCCAAGCGAGACCATGCATAATTCCATCATATAATATCTTGTTTTAAGTTGCGCTTGCAATGGTCACGGGCATGGTGAATGTGCTATCGTCTCCTCCAGTCAGAACTACCAGGCTGGTGATGCTGGTGAAGGTGCTATCGTCTCCTCCCGTCAGAACTACCGACGCTGGTCATGCTGGTGAAGGTGCTATCGTCTCCTCCAGTCAGAACTACCGACGCTGGTCATGCTGGTGAAGGTGCTATCGTCTCCTCCCGTCAGAACTACCGACGCTGGTCATGCTGGTGAAGGTGCTATCGTCTCCTCCCGTCAGAACTACCGACGCTGGTCATGCTGGTGAAGGTGCTATCGTCTCCTCCCGTCAGAACTACCGACGCTGGTCATGCTGGTGAAGGTGCTATCGTCTCCTCCCGTCAGAACTACCGACGCTGGTCATGCTGGTGAAGGTGCTATCGTCTCCTCCCGTCAGAACTACCGACGCTGGTCATGCTGGTGAAGGTGCTATCGTCTCCTCCCGTCAGAACTACCGACGCTGGTCATGCTGGTGAAGGTGCTATCGTCTCCTCCCGTCAGAACTACCGACGCTGGTCATGCTGGTGAAGGTGCTATCGTCTCCTCCCGTCAGAACTACCGACGCTGGTCATGCTGGTGAAGGTGCTATCGTCTCCTCCCGTCAGAACTACCGACGCTGGTCATGCTGGTGAAGGTGCTATCGTCTCCTCCAGTCAGAACTACCAGGCTGGTGATGCTGGTGAAGGTGCTATAGTCTCCTCCAGTCAGAACTACCAGGCTGGTGATGCTAATCTACGCAAACATGGGTCAACAAGCTGAAATTATTCTTTATATCTCGTAATATAATGTTATCTCTTTTAATAATGATTTCTGCGCTATCTTTACGGTCAGATGTTAGACGACTGCTGCTTTTTTACACTTTACTTGTACCCATAACCGTTTTCTCTCTCTCTCTCTCTCTCTCTCTCTCTCTCTCTCTCTCTCTCTCTCTTCTCCTCTCTCCCCC
>RQTK01000713.1:158224-188364 GCA_003991915.1 Elysia chlorotica
CTACTACTGCTGCTGCTACTACTACTACTACTACTACTACTACTACTACTACTACTACTACTACTACTACTACTACTACTACTACTGCGACAACTACTACTACTTCTTCTACTAACAGGACAACAGCAAAGACAACGACGTTTTTGCGGTCACATAATACTGACACCAATCAAACCAGTAGCCGGAGTAGAGCTTAAACCCCGGACCTGCTGCTTCAGGTACCCAAGGTCTAACTAGCCCCATGGCTATCACTCTCCCCTTCAGTAGTAGTAGTAGAAGAAGAAGAAGACTAGATCATGTACTGCCACATAAAATCAGAGAGGAATCAATATTGTTGAAACTAATACAGATTCCACTATTAGAAAAAGGAGGCTGCAAAATTAAACTTAGAACCGAGAATTTATATGAATAAGCACACTCTACCATCTGAGGTATCTTGGCCCTCAGCTTTAATGTAACTATAAAATGTGGAGAGTGGACTCACATCTGTGGAAGTCAAACCTAATATGGATGCTGCTTGCAATTTTTGAGTTCAGGTTCAGAACAGAGAAATCCACGACAATAAATCGGGTGTGTTGATCGATCCAGAAAGAGTTTTTGATGACACTAATATCTTTTGAAAACGTTGAGTTCTCCACATACACCACTTTTTTATACCTGAGAAAGAAAAAGAAAATGACATCAAAATCAGGTCAAAATAATAGGTAACAATTTCATCACCATCCTCATCATCATCATCATCATCATCATCATCATCATCATCATCATTATTATTATTATTATTATTATTAATAATAATAATATAATCATAATTATTATTAAAATATTATGGTGGTGGTGGTGCGGGTGGTGGTGGTCGTGGTGGTGGTGGTAGTAGTAGTAGTAGTAGTAGTAGTTGTAGTAGTAGTAGTAGTAGTAGTAGTTTAGTAGTGGTAGTGGTAGTAGTAGTAGTAGTATTAGCAGCAGCAGCAGCAGCAGCAGCAGCAGCAGCAGTAGTAGTAGCAGCAGCAGCAGCAGTAGTAGTAGTAGTAGTATAGTAGTAGCAGTATTTTTTTTTTTTTTTGAAAATTAAAAATGTTACACTTACATAGGAACATAGGATATATAATTATATACCTCAGTGTTATGGATTAAGCCAGTTCAGATGTTTATTAGAACTGCATGTAACATCCATAATGGGAGTCACTAAAAAGTTTTACCTTTCTTTTTATGATTGTACAGTTTCTTTGGTCTTGTTCTGTTGATTTTGTCAATAAGCTTTTTTCCTTGACAATTTTACATTAATGAAGGTTGAGAATTCAAACTTTTAATAGTTTCTAATTATATTATTGTTCCAAATTATCTACTACATTTAAAGAGGTGGTGAACTGTCAAGCTTACCCACTTAGAGGCAAATCATCAATTCTGTGGAAGTGAGTAAAGCTGTCAGGGGTGAATATATACGGGTCTTTAGTTTCTGCAGATGAAAAGTCAGTAAAAATAAGCTTAGATAGGATACAATTGGCTTGATTCGATAAATCAATGCCTAAATGTCCAAGATTATTGTCTGAGAATGTTACACAAAGGGATACCACGTTTTCTACCACCGGTACCATTAAATATACAGAAAATATGCTAAGTTTAGGCTAAGGCTACGGTTTTCCACTCAAGTTTTGGTATAAAAGCATAATGAATGCAACCACTGTTTCTGCTTGGTGTGTGCTCGATACACGGTTACTCTATAAAAACTGTCCCAACTATCAACTCTTAATTCTGATGCACAATTTACAATCTTTGCTACAGCCGTTTCAGCAAGGGCCTACTCACTCCATGTGACAGGGAATCTCCAGTGCTTCAGAAAGTTCCTCGTTTCCATCGTATCCTTAGAGAATGGATAGTTGCACTGGCGCTTTTGATCTATGTTTGCTGCCAGAATTGGTGAGCAATCTCTAGCTGATCAAAAGGAACAAAATGTACATTTTACACAAATTCTTTCATAGTCAGCTTACATTTCTTTTGCACATTTAGAAAAATGAAATGACAATTTTCAGCCTTTTATCTATCCCCATGTAAATTCAATAAATATTTTGATGTACATGTCTTTTGATAGTTAAACTAGTATAATGACAGTATTGAATTAAAAATAAACTGCTTATTTACAATTCAAAATTTTCATAAAAAATAATACAGAGCTAAATTTAAAATTTTCATAAAAAATAATACAGAGCTTACCAAGAGTAAAATCTATCACAATTCATCTTGATTCAAAACACTACAAAAAAAAGTTTTAAAAGTCAATTGAAACACTATTTATATTTATTAGCATATGATATTAAAATTTTAAAAAAGTTACCTTAAAACTTTATTTTTTTAAACCTTTTACCCTTTGCTTTTCTCTTTACGCACTGCATTCTAAAACAATATACATTTTTATAGTTTTATTATTGTGATAAGCATAATTTTAATTTGATTTGGACATCAATGATCATTAAATTTTTATTTAAACCTCTAGTATATTATTTTATTCTCATGTCGCATGAGGTGATGAATGCTGTAATTTTTAGTTGGTCGTAAGTTGTGTATACACTAATGTTTCAAGCCTGGCATCTACTACTGCCCATCCAAAGCACCCAGCGACTTGAGTTACGTTGCGCCCCAGACTATATACTAAAGAGAACAGGAAAAGTGTTTAAGCTGATTCTGCAAAACTGATGGGAGCAGCAGTGAGATTCGAACAGTGGACCTCATGCTCTCCAGAATATAAAGCAATCATCAATTTACTGAGCTTTCTACCATGCAAAGATAAAATATAAATGTCAGCAAACTAGCTGTACTATGGATGAGTCCGCAGAGCAAAAATACCCGGGACTCGGCCGGTCACATAATACTGACACCATTCATACCAGTGGCCAGAGCAGAGCTTAACCCCCGGACTTGCTGCTTCAGGTACCAAAAGTAGATATTTTTTAGGCTAGAAACCTGACCTTGGCATTTCAAGGCCAAAGTCAAGGTCACAAAACACTTGTATGGTACCGAAACCCGCTTCAAAATTTTCTATACCCTCTCAGCTTTCAGAAAATGTATAGGTTTTATGGTTTATAATAAATATTTGCTTCCTCCCAGTCCAATTTATGACCCCTATATAAATTACCAAATATAGCCAGACACCACATACTAAATACTAGCGACACTTGTAGGGTTAAGTTATGCAAGGTCTAACTAACCCCATGGCTATCACTCTCCCCTTCAGGCAGGTTGTGTTGAGTTGAGTCAGTCTAACTAGCCCCATGACTATCACTCTCCCCTTCAGGCAGGTTGTGTTGAGTTGAGTCAGTCTAACTAGCCCCATGACTATCACTCTCCCCTTCAGGCAGGTTGTGTTGAGTTGAGTCAGTCTAACTAACCCCATGGCTATCACTCTCCCCTTCAGGCAGGTTGTGTTGAGTTGAGTCAGTCTAACTAACCCCATGACTATCACTCTCCCCTTCAGGCAGGTTGTGTTGAGTTGAGTAAGTCTAACTAACCCCATGGCTATCACTCTCCCCTTCAGGCAGGTTGTGTTGAGTTGAGTCAGTTGCTGGACCTCTGACAGCAGCACTATAAATGTCAGACAATTTTATCAGCTGCACCACAGAGATAGTGCAAGGAGACTTCCACGTCTGTCTCAGCTGAACACATTATACTGACACCAACCAAACCATTACTGGACAAAAAACAACAAATTTGCCATTCAAGGTTTTCAAACCACAGACTTTCTATCTAATTGGGTGGTCAACGCTCTACCATTTGCATTAGACTGCCAGCCCTCATCCCTTCTGGCAGGTGAGAGAAACCCCAAGCTAAGCATAAAGTGAGAAGATTGTAGATGCACCCTGTTTCCCATCTGTTCCCCTCATCCCTTCTGGCAGGTTAGAGAAACCACAAGCTAAGCATAAAGTGAGAAGATTGTAGATGCACCCTGTTTCCCATCTGTTCCCCTCATCCCTTCTGGCAGGTTAGAGAAACCCCAAGCCTAGCATAAAGTGAGAAGATTGTAGATGCACCCTGTTTCCCATCTGGTCCCCTCATCCCTTCTGGCAGGTTAGAGAAACCACAAGCTAAGCATAAAGTGAGAAGATTGTAGATGCACCCTGTTTCCCATCTGGTCCCCTCATCCCTTCTGGCAGGTTAGAGAAACCCCAAGCTAAGCATAAAGTGAGAAGATTGTAGATGCACCCTGTTTCCCATCTGTTCCCCTCATCCCTTCTGGCAGGTTAGAGAAACCACAAGCTAAGCATAAAGTGAGAAGATTGTAGATGCACCCTGTTTCCCATCTGTTCCCCTCATCCCTTCTGGCAGGTGAGAGAAACCCCAAGCTAAGCATAAAGTGAGAAGATTGTAGATGCACCCTGTTTCCCATCTGTTCCCCTCATCCCTTCTGGCAGGTGAGAGAAACCCCAAGCTAAGCATAAAGTGAGAAGATTGTAGATGCACCCTGTTTCCCATCTGGTCCCCTCATCCCTTCTGGCAGGTGAGAGAAACCCCAAGCTAAGCACAAAGTGAGAAGATTGTAGATGCACCCTGTTTCCCATCTGGTCCCCTCATCCCTTCTGGCAGGTGAGAGAAACCCCAAGCTAAGCACAAAGTGAGAAGATTGTAGATGCACCCTGTTTCCCATCTGGTCCCCTCATCCCTTCTGGCAGGTGAGAGAAACCCCAAGCTAAGCACAAAGTGAGAAGATTGTAGATGCACCCTGTTTCCCATCTGGTCCCCTCATCCCTTCTGGCAGGTGAGAGAAACCCCAAGCTAAGCACAAAGTGAGAAGATTGTAGATGCACCCTGTTTCCCATCTGGTCCCCTCATCCCTTCTGGCAGGTGAGAGAAACCCCAAGCTAAGCACAAAGTGAGAAGATTGTAGATGCACCCTGTTTCCCATCTGGTCCCCTCATCCCTTCTGGCAGGTGAGAGAAACCCCAAGCTAAGCACAAAGTGAGAAGATTGTAGATGCACCCTGTTTCCCATCTGGTCCCCTCATCCCTTCTGGCAGGTGAGAGAAACCCCAAGCTAAGCACAAAGTGAGAAGATTGTAGATGCACCCTGTTTCCCATCTGGTCCCCTCATCCCTTCTGGCAGGTGAGAGAAACCCCAAGCTAAGCACAAAGTGAGAAGATTGTAGATGCACCCTGTTTCCCATCTGGTCCCCTCATCCCTTCTGGCAGGTGAGAGAAACCCCAAGCTAAGCACAAAGTGAGAAGATTGTAGATGCACCCTGTTTCCCATCTGGTCCCCTCATCCCTTCTGGCAGGTGAGAGAAACCCCAAGCTAAGCACAAAGTGAGAAGATTGTAGATGCACCCTGTTTCCCATCTGGTCCCCTCATCCCTTCTGGCAGGTGAGAGAAACCCCAAGCTAAGCACAAAGTGAGAAGATTGTAGATGCACCCTGTTTCCCATCTGGTCCCCTCATCCCTTCTGGCAGGTGAGAGAAACCCCAAGCTAAGCACAAAGTGAGAAGATTGTAGATGCACCCTGTTTCCCATCTGGTCCCCTCATCCCTTCTGGCAGGTGAGAGAAACCCCAAGCTTAGTAGTAGTAGTAGTAGTAGTAGTAGTAGTAGTAGTAGTAGTAGTAGTAGTAGTAGTAGTAGTAGTAGTAGTAGTAGTAGTAGTAGTAGTAGTAGTAATAATAATAATAACAATAACAACAACAACAACAACAACAACAACAACAACAATAATAATAAAAAAAAACCCTACAATCATTGCGCATTCTCTAATTTTTTCAAAAGTTTAGTTACGAGACAAAAAACAATATACATAATATTATATTTTACATATTGTTAGAGGGAGAACTATCTGAACCAGCCCAACACTCACCTTCTCTTCACAAAGGCCCAGCCTGCTGTAGACAAACGAGCTCTGATCATTTGTTTGGAACTTGTCCGTATGCAGGCTCACCAGCATCATAGTACACACCGTGTACAGAATGAGCCGATAAAAGCGTGTGTGGAACAAAATGTTGGGTACACGAACGACTCTCTAGAATACAAAGAGCAAGAAATTTCTTTATATATTCTTGATATTTCAAACTTTTACTATCACAATCATTCTAATGAAAAATATATAATGCTAAACAAACAGCACTTTATATTGACAGAGCAGGATTGTGGAACTTTACCCGTATACTTCCTTAAAATAGTGAACAAAAGAGGGACCACTGACTATTAGAGCTGATACAAGCCTAAGAGTTCACATGGTAAGCAGTTATAATGCAACTTGTCAACTCAGGTGGATAGTGTCCTGTTATCAATATTTTCTAAAATACTCTAAATCTTTAGTATTTTACAAATGAGAAAGGACATTGTACATCTAAAGTGACAAGCTGTATAGACAAATGAGGGTATTGATTCAGAACAATACTAGCTGGGATTTGAACAGTGGGCCTCCTGCCTGCCAATCAAAACCAGTGACTGAGTTATTTGGCCCTCTCATATACCTCATCATTGATTGTTCAATTTGTAGTGATCAAACCTTAGGATTACTCCCCTTCCTTTGACCTGGTTCTGGATAACTGCCACATAATCAACTCCAAACTTAGCCAAGTTTAACATCCCTGGATTTTATGATGAGATCTAATGATCTAATATTCAAACCTATAAACCTTTGCAAGCCAGTCGAGCGCACCTGCGCTCTTATGCATTTAAGAATGTGTGATTGTCTAAAATGCTATATTGTCACAATTGGTTACTTTTGCTTTATGTTTGTATTTTGTTTCTTTACCCCCATGTCAGTTCCTACGCAATCTCCTAAATGGGTCTCAAGACATTTTCAGGAGCTGCTACACAGAGAAAGAGCAAGGACACTACATTTCTGTCTCAGCTGGTCACACTATACAGCCACTGCCTGATCAGTAGGAAACAAGGCAGTCTCCTCTCATTGGGACTACAAAACTAGGAATACCTAATTAGAAGCCATGCACTCTACCAAACCAAGAGCACCCCAGCCCCCCATCGCAATATTGGCGCAAGTTGTAGAGCATTGGTCTTCCAGTTGGAAAGTCTGCGGGTTGAAACCCAAAATAGGGCAAATTGATTTGCTGTATTTTGCTCCCTACTGGTTGAGTTAGTGACAGTATAGGGTTACCGACTGAAACAGGGGTGCTGGTATCCAAACACTGCCTCAGGTATGGCAGCATATTGTGAGACGTTAGTCAACATGTAGGATCCTAGGTAAAACTAAGATAGAATTTCTTTCCTCTAAAGTACATTTTAATCTCTTCACATCATATGATTTAAGGCATATTCCTCGTGTGCGCACAATGGTTTAAGCTTTGATTCATATTGTTTTGAAATGGAAGGTTTGCAGATCAATAAAAAGAGATGTTTAAAAGGGTATATTATGAGCACAACATTTTGTCCAGCGAAATGGAAAAAAAGTAAACTCTAAGCTGTTTCATTTGTCAAAAGTGCTACACTATCCCCTGTACTTGCCCTCAGAGCTTTGTCAATCTGCACATGCAGGTAGGACAGACTGGCTGACTGCTTCGACGCCTGATTCAAGACGAAGTTGGTCAGAGGTTGCCTGCCCCAGCCTGCGCTGACCATCCACTGGCGAAGGTTGTTTTCATGCAACACCACTGGCAATTTTCACAATCAAGTTTCATTTTTGTGATTGTTCATATATGGTTAATAATTGCATGACATTTACAGATTTTTTAATGTAAATCTATCCATTTAAGATTTTATATTGCATGACATTTACAAATAAATTTCATATACATTAAATATTGTTCATTTACGTTTCTTAGTGTATAACAAGTACGGTGCTTTTAAAAAGAAAGGTATCTTAATATGTATTGTATCAGTATCATTGTTATGATGTTATTATTATTATTATTATTATTATTATTATTATTATTATTATTATTATTATTATTATTATTATTATTATTATTATTATTATTATTATTATTATTATTATTATTATTGCAAGGAAATTGAGTAATGTATAAACTGTGCAGCTTATTCTTGTCTTTAAAAGCCAACGTAAAGTGCACAAGGACAAACAATTTTTTTATTATTTTTACTACACAATGAAGTTGCTGCTTGACGAACGTTTCTGATGTTTTTTAAAGAAGTGCAATAACTTGATGAAAGGTATAGTTACTGAGGGATAGACACTCTATACATTATGGCACAAAGCCAAATGTTATTGTGGCTCATAATTATTGTACACAATATATGGAGTTAGTGATGATGACCCTATTAAGTGATGATGACCCGATTTCCCAATCCTATGCTGATTCTTTTCAAATGTGGTGGTAGGTGCCAAACAAAGCTGTGTACTTTCTTTCTCTACAATGAAATATTCACGTGTAACTTGGAAGGATATCTAGGAATTAAAGTAGGACTAAACATACAAATACTTGAGATATGCCTATGGCACTGCGCTATTTTTATAAAAAATGGTGAAGACTTGCAACAACTGTCAGACACTGTTGAAAAAGAGCAGGAAGAAAGGACTGAATTTCAATACTAAAAAGACAGAAGTAATAGTCATCAGTTAAAAAAAGGAACATCCGAGGATAAATATATGTCTATCAAAGGAACTAAACTAAAATGGCATTACTAATTAAAGACTTTGAATTTTTCTTTCAAGCGATGAAAGAAATAATACTGAAATCTCATCAAGATTAACACAAGCAAAACCTATTTTCCAAAAAATTAAAGAAGTCTTAAAAACAAGTGCCCGCGAATAGAAGAGCTTCTCAGTACTATGTTGAATGCTGAGAATCTCACGGACAACGAAGAAATCTTATCAAACAGGAAACAAAAAGAAAATCACTCAAAAAGAAAATTTGTAAAGACAAAGGAATCTTTACTGGACATGTGATGAGAAGAGAAAATCTGGAACATTATATGACAACTGGAAAGACTGAAGGGAAGCACAGCAGGGAACGGTTTGACAAAATGGTCTAACGTAGGAAAAAAAGGTGGAAGCCTTCAAAGCATGAAATGTGGAGGGACATTATCATCAATGCTATAAAGTGTGGCGCTTAATGGGCGGAAGGAAGGTGTAGATAGCATTTTTGTTCGTTCCTTTTTTCCCATCCCCTTTGCTTCTGATTCCAGCACGGTGATGATGCTTAACAATATTTCGAGCATATGTCTCATGAGACTGATAATACAATGCAGTTTTTTCTATGTGGCTTCTGATTTCTTTGGTAATGCTAAAAATATTGATTTTAAATACAGAGAACATAAAGTAAAATTCTACAACCTATTATTGTATTTGCAGTTGAACATGATAAATGTCTTTGAACAATAACTTTTTGTGAAATGATATCCCATAGAGGCAACCAACCTTGGAACCTTTTGTTGCATTCACTGATAAAGAGCGGTTTCCGCCAGAACTGGCTGCTTATAATGGCGTAAACGAGGCAGAAGAAAGGCTCAAAGATGGACAGGTCAACGAGCAGAGTGAGTAGCCAGAGCAGCAGCCAGTTCACACTGATCTTCAAACTGTGGGGATGGCCAGAGATGGAGGGGCAGAGAGATTCAAACAGAAAAAAATGAAATTGTTAGGGGAGGGTGGGGCGCACTTCAAATCTGGAGCCCTATCTCCATATTATATATGATTTAAGTAGTAAAATTCAGAAAGATTATTTTTTAGATGCTATGCGTATTCATTCATAAAGTTTTGTTTTAAATTCTGATATTTGTCTTATATGCTACTGCTATTACTACTTTTTCTGCTGCTGCTGCTGCTACTGCTACTGCTACTACTACTACTACTACTACTACTACTACTACTACTACTACTACTACTACTACTACTACTACTACTGCTGCTGCTATCAATTCTTCTACAAGTATTATTCATTGTGATGGAAATTTAAAGAAAACAAAACACTGATTTAATTGACACATACCCATAATGCAATCCATTAAGATAAATCCATCCACTGCAGAAAATGATCAAGCAAAATGATATCACAAGTAGTGGTATTTTCAGGAGATAGGACTGTGGAAGAAAGCCCATGGGGTGCATGACATGATCTTATCGGTCAATCACAAGCTTTATATAGGTTTGTAATAAGTTTTTTTATTATTATTATTATTTATTTTAACTTCATCCATGAATTGAATGTTTGGATTCCTAAATCCACTATAGATGTGTCTGTCCTGGCATTTGAGAAAGCTACTTTATTTATTACTTGAAGTAGACCTAAATCATTCAGAAATCTTACCTCTCTTTGATGTGTATATATAAAGAGCATTGCAAAGCCTATTGTAACAACTAAAATTGAAGGAGGGGCAGAGCTGCATTGTTTTGACTTGTAACGCAGAAGAGAAGATAAAAACATAAATCTAACACAGAATGTACCTTAACAGTCCAAAGTGACCAGAGGCAGAGACTAATAGTTTCCCAGGAGAAGAGTTCTCGAGATCTATCTCTCTCCTTTTCTATCTGAAAGTAAAACGATAAACACATTCTTCTTTTGAATACTGAATATTAACACAATCTGTCCTTCTCAATCTTTTAAATTTAGAATTGCTACTGAGAGTGAGAGCGCTGAAAGAATGGCACAATGGTTATATTGAGCTCTAAAAGTACACAGCTATGTTTAACACTTACAGCATGCTCTACTAATGTGCCATATTAAATTAAGAATATGATTTATGTATGTGGACACTATATTTTTGTCAAAAATTGTGTAGATACTTGAAGGCTGCTTTGCTGCTTCTGTGAAAATGGTGTAATAGTCAGCAGTGTTATTGCAATCTTATTTTTTTGTGTGTGCTTTTTTGTATGCAAAAAATTCTAAACTCCTGCCATAATCAGAAAGTTTTCAATAATAAATATGAGGAGAATAAAAGGAGACAAGACCGCTCACCACATTTATGTAAAACTAAGGATTTTTTTATAATTCAATTTGATATTTTCTTAATATCTTTCACTTATTATTTTAAGTAACTTTTTTTTTTAAACATAATTATACACATATTCTTTTATATAGAGAATTAATCATGTAATTTGTATATAGTTTATGATGGTTGACACATTTCTAAATATATTCATATAATTATATAAACATCTGTGTTTTTATTAACATTGATAGATAGATAGATAGATAGATAGATAGATAGATAGATAGATAGATAGATAGATAGATAGATAGATAGATAGATAGATAGATAGATAGATAGATAGATAGATAGATAGATAGATAGATAGATAGATAGATAGATAGGTACATATTTTTGTATTGTCCTACCTTAAGATTACGGCCATAGGTACGTAGATACATTTTTTTCCTCCAATGGTTCTGTTATTTTCCATATCAGAGAGAGACAGATAGACAGACTGACAGACAAAAAGACTAACATATTTAAATTTGAATTTGAGTTGGTTGCTTAACATCCGATGTCAGCAATATGTAGGCTATATTATGGACGGGTCCCAAGACTAGGTCTGAAAAGTTTGTGTACTGCCACACACAAGACATTGTGGAGAGACCTAGACAGTAGACTCCTGTCTCAGCCGGTCACATTATACTGACACCGAACCAACCAGTAGTGGGTGAATTCAGACAAATAAATCTTTAACAGATTTGTGGGTTTTAAACAGCAGGTCTCCTGCTTGGGTGAACAGCACTCTACCATTTGCCCCACTTCCCCCTCAGAGAGACAAAGGGAGAGAGAGAGAGAGAGAGTGAGACGTTTCTTGCACGTAGGCTGCTACATAGTAGTGTTCAGCAAATCGGTTTCAACTGGCTTGAAGAAAGACCTAGAAATTTCTCAAAGTTTAATTAGTCTTTTCCCATCACGCTGCACACATGTTGTGCTAGCACCCTTTTGTATTGATCTATACATCTTCCGAGAGAGAGAGACAGACAGACAAAAAGAGAGAAGTTTTAACATGAAATCACTGCTTCTCCTTTCTTACCTTGTATTCTGCACACATAGATCTAAATTTCACTTCAAATTCAGGTGGGTCAACGTTTGAGGACCTATCAGTCACAGACACAGGCACTGTACTACCAGTAGTGCCAGTAGGTTTTGAATGAACTACACTGCCAGTGCCATCCATCACATCATCTTCCTTTGAACTCCCGGAGTGGGACTTAGCGCTGCAGTTTCTGTCTTCTGAGTTAAAAAGACTCGTTTGACTGTCTGTGAGTATTGAGGTGAGAGATGTGGGGCTAGGGTGGGCAAAGTTCGCCAAGCTTGAAGCAGGACTGCTGCAGTCTCTTTTAGATCTTGCACCGATTGAGGTACAAGATACAATGAATGGTTTAAAAGCACGTCTCAATGATCGACACATGCGCCCTGCTAAAGCCATTAAAGCATATACACAATTTCTGCACCAGTTTTTGCAGGCAAGTTTTATATTGCCATTTCTGTTCATAGCAACATCTACGTTACACTGATAAGCCTTGTTTAAAGTGGCATTACCACATTGGGGAGACTTTTTCGGGAAATTTCTTTCAATTACACTTGATTGATCCAAGTCACTTTTTGGTACTGTATCTATTCTATCTTGCATGAAATTCTTCTTGGATTCTGAAGAACCTGAAACACATTCATTTCCTTGGTGGGAACAATGACAATTTACGAGATCACACGGTTTTGAGAGCATCTCTAGATAAGGATCATTCCGGAAAAACTCTGAGTGTTTATTTCTGTGTGGACCAGGTCTGAAAAAGGTCACTTGGTTGCTGGGGTGAAGAATTTTACCCGTTTCATCTAGCGGAATATATGCTGGAAAAACTCTTCCGAGCAAGGTCTGTGTTTTGAAGTCGCTGCTATAAATGCAACTTTTGTGGCTTTCTGAAGCTTCAAGAGCTGTCAACCTTGCATTGCTTGTGCTGGAATAATGGGGGAAATTAACCAGTCTATCACTGAAATTAACACCTCTTGGGTTTGTTTTATTACCATTTGGCAATGACGAATTCGGAACAGTTCCAATTTCTTTGTTCATAAAATAATCAGAAATGTGAGACATTGGAAAGCTATTGCAATGGATAGAAGTCATGGACATTGTTGTATTTTGATTACTAACGCTGCACGGGCAATTCTTCAATTGTACTTCTTGCTTTGAAAGTCTTGTGGTAGCCACACTGCTGTTCACATCAGACTGCTCTCCGTGGTTTGTTGTTCTGGAGATTGCTCCAGGTCTAGCAGCATGGTTTGCTGTGCTGTGATGAGTGACGAGTGCTGACACACTTGCTGTGTTGTTGAGCTGAAAGCCCTTGTGTGAATAATCCGACAGTGATATCAATGCCTCATGTTTGTGTTTGTTCTTGTTGATTTCTGATACAGAAAACTCTCGGTTTGAATTGAAGTCTTGATTCCTAAATCAAACAAAAAAAAAGAAAAAATGAAAAACGGAGAAAATATTTTGACTCCTGACTTTAAAAGAAAAAACAATAGAAACAGCAAAACAATAATTAGTATTGAATGTAAGGTTTCATTAATAATTTGTAACTTTTTTCTATGATGAATCATGCATAGGCCTCCAGAAATTACAGAGTCCAACTAATGTCAAGGAGTGATTTTGTCAAACATAAGTGAAATATAACCTATATCAAAACGCAAAGAAGATTTTACCCATGGCCTTCGTGTGGCTTTGCAGTTGATTCCTTGCTCTGTCTTCTGGACAAAAATTTATAGTAAAACAAATCAAAATAACTACACAAAAAAAACATTTCAATAATAAGTTCTCTATAAGCTAGATGAAAGGAAGAAAAAAAAAGGTAAGAAAATTGACTTTGTTTTGAAGTTGACAGAAAATGAACAAAGTTAGGCCTAAACTGTTGAAATTTTATTTACCAGTTCATGCCATAATTGAATACTGAACAATCCTCAGGGAAAGTGAATACATTTTTTTTTCTTTTCCTTTAACTAAATGAATGTATTGCTTAGCATCCAACAACAGCTCTATATAGACTATACTGTGGATGTGTCTTAAGACTAATGTCTGCCATTTTAATGTCCTGCCGCACAGAGACACAAGGATACTATGATACCTGTCTCAAGTCACATTATACCAGTAGGAATTCTAAAGTGAGAGGGAGACAACAGAATGACATCATTTCAAGTTAAAATAAGCAAAAATAGGGGAATAGTAATTATAAACTTGCAATACAAATTTTAAAACTGATGTGACAACTTACCCGTCTTTAAACAGAGACTTGAAACTCCCTTGTCTTTTTTTTGGTAGTGTGAAACAGAGAAGAAAACAAATTCATCACATAAAATAGATTCAAAAATGGAAAGTTCAGCTGATCAGGGTTAAGGCAAAACATGGACGTAAATACTTGACTGTTACTTTCCTAAAGACATGTTAGCAAAGAACTTTCTTGTGATCATAAGGAAAAAATCTAACACGGTATATATTTTGATTAATGTTTACAGTTAACATGTTACAAAACATAAAGAAATCAATGATGGAGTAGTTGTGTCTTGTCTAGATTGAGTGGTTACCACTACTAAACACAGAGTTTGATACAGCAAAGATAGAGCTAATATTGAATCTTGTCAGATTTGATAAATGTCTTCATGTTCATTTGCCTTGGCCGAGTACAGTAATTTCACAATGACTAGGAATAATATCCATGTGGGTTGTTTTTTCTTTAAATAAGAGTCAGCTCTGTAAAGAATTAGAAAGTATAAACTCAGTAAATTTTGAGCTTTTTTATGTTACTGCCTAACTTCCATTGTGAGCACTAAATAGGCTATACTATGGATGGGCCTTAAGACTAACATCTGACAATTTAATGTATCTCCACACACGAGACATGACAGGGATATCGGGACTTCTGTCTCAGCAGGTCACATTATTCCGACACCAACTTAACCAATAAAATCAAAAATAAATTTATGATTGATTGTGAAATTCAAACCACAAACCTTCCAATCCATATGCCAACGCTCTCACATCTGAGCCAGTTAGCCCACAATATTTAGCATAGTAGTAGGCCTATGTGTGTATGGTAAGAACAGCCTAACATTTAATTTCTAAACCATTATAAGAGGTAACCATTATGAAATTTAAAGGATTAAAAAGGAATTGAATCCATCCAAGCTGAACTGTTTTAATGATTTCTCATAGCTGCTAATAAATTCATTGTTTAACTTCAATATAGGGTTTGAGATAAATTCAGTGATTTCACATTACTATGATTGTAACAGAGCGAAACACGAATAAACTGTCAGTCAAAATTCAGTGAAAATCTTACCCAGCACAACTGGAGGACTTTGTCGAAGGTTTGCTCTGTTTTCTGGGCAGAAATGTATAGGGAAAAGATATTTCTTAGGTCTGTTCTAGAAACCCGAGGTTTAGACCTACCTTATTTTTTACTTCTAAACTAGATACATTTGTATAACAGTATGAAAACGTAAGCAAATTGATAGTTCTCCTTTAATAAAATAGGCTAATTTCAGGAGGCACCTGATCAGATTCAAACCACAAACCTCCTAATCCTACTTGTTAGTCATAAGCATAAGAACTAAGCCACTGGTACACCCAAATTAACATGTACATTTAATTCTACTGTATACTTTATACTCCACACAAAAGTTGAAGATGATGAAAAATGGGTAGTTAAAGTGTATATTTTTCTAGTTACAATCACAGACTAATATAACAAATGGAATGCATGACATAAAGACAGGATAATACAAATAACATAGCCTAAATAAAGTTGGAACCCAACCCTCTGTCAGAAAAAAATATTTGGTTTACATATCACCATAAGATGGCCCAAACACATGGAGTGATTTTGTATCTACCCATTGACATACCCGAATTTGAGCGTAGATGCCTTATCACTGTCAACTCTGCTTCCTTCTCTTTGTGATAAAAAAAACAAAAGAAAAGTTGTCAATATTGAACATAATTTTGGACAGCCGATCTGATTATGACACAATTACAGTTAAATCTGCCCAAACGACTACCTCTTCATGGCACCAAGCCGCAATCGGTTGAATCCGATCCCTAAGCACTCAAGTAGTTAAGAACTTTAACTGTCACGTAACTAGATTTATGCATTTTGTACATATCAAAGACGTTCTCTGAAAAAATAAGGTGGTTTACATCATGGTAAGGAAAAGAAATGTAAAAAAGCTTAATCTTCAAACATTTTAATATAAAAAATAGATGTAAGGATAATATTAAGGCACATATGTTAAAAAATGAGTATTTTAAAAGTCTTAATCTCATATTGTTAAAATATGCATATAATTACAGAGCATGAGACAAACATCCTGCTAGTAATTACAATTTTTTTGTCTTTTTTAATTAATTTTAAAAATTATGCTAGATATGGACAGAACAGAGTTCCTTTATCTTACTGTTCTTGCCTTTAGTACTGCATACCTTCAGCTGCCTTGTATCTGTCTCTTGTCAAAGTCATGTCGTCAGGGATGTGAATTGTCTGTCAGTATGTCTTGCATCTTGTGTTGTACGTGTTTGACATAGTCTTGTCAAGTGCCTACTACTGTCCCTGCTTTCTAAATGATTGTGTTTAGTCTTTCCTTGAAGATGTGAGATGATTGGATGCAGCAACTTTTCAAGAGCTTTACGTTAGGAAAATGTTATGAATATCTGAAATACATTTTAATTTGAACTAAGCCAATAAGGGAACAATAATGAAAAACTTGCAATAGGAATTCAAACTGATGTGTCAACTTACTCATCACTAAAATCCTTGATTGTTATCCTCCTAAAGAATTGTTGGCAGGAAACAATATTGTAGTCATAAGGAGAAAAATCTAATATCAGGTATTTGTCTTAATTGCAGTTCTCAGATAACACATTAAAAACAAAAACAAATGAATGGTTAAAATATAGGTAATTATTGTTTGAGTTTGAATGTTTTCTAGGTTGAGTAATTGCCACGGTCAGGTGTGGATTTTGGCACAGTGGCAGTGGAAATAATATTTAATCTTGTCAGATTTTATATTTGTTTTCATTTGCCTTGGCTGGTTAGAAAAAATGCTACAATAAATAATATTGTGTATTGCTTGGTTTTTTTTTTTAAATGCAAGTATATGAGAGTAAGAAAAGTATAAACTAAATTAATTTTTAGAAAACTAGCAAGTGTATTGTACTTACTGCCCAAGATTTAGTTTGCAAACTAATTAATGAGAGACCAATGTGAAAATAAAACCAAAACAGCAATCAAATCCTTCAAAGTTCAAGCAATACATTTTACAATGATAAGCCTACTCACAGCATTTAACACTTTCATTGCTTAACTTCAATATAGGATTTTAGATAAAGTCAATGGTTTAAGAAATAACTATGAGTGTAACTTTTTAACTCTTGTGAATCATGCACAGTCATCCAGAAATTGTTCTTCTGACTACCGTCAACATTGGCAAAACAATAGTAATATTGGAATTAGTGCATGGGTCATTCCGTGTAACATAGATGAAATATGTAAAAATTCAGAGAAATCTTACCCCGAGCCCCTGGAAGACACTGCATACGACAATCTGCTCTTTCTCCTGTGTAGAAATTTAGAGCAGACAAAATATTTAATTTTTCTAGGTTATCACGAGAATTGAGAAACAATCACAGATTTAGCTATAAATGTAAGCAGACGGAAATTTTGAAGTATTTTGTAATATTTATATTATGAGGAGTCCTCTCCAATAGAGCTTATGACGTGCACTGGTGAAAGCCTTAGGGAAGTCGATGTGCTGACAACTCTTCTGATGAAAAAGACCAAGACCAATGTAGGGACCTGGAACATCAGAACCCTGTATCATGTGTTTGACATTGAAAGAATTACACAGGTATGTGAAGAAATGAACAGGTACAGCTTGAAATTATTGGGCCTCTGTGAGACCAGATGGACAGGGACGTGAATAACAAGACTAGCTGATGGAAACACTATAGTCCACTCTAGAAATGAAGGTCAAGCACACACACATGGAGTTGCATTGCTTATGACACCTGAGTAAACACAGGCACTACTGTCCTGGGAACCTGTATCATCGAGGATTCTCACTGCAAGATTTAGCTTGAAAGGGCAGAAGAGTCACCATCATCCAGTGTTATACTCCCACAAATGTAGCAGAGATAGAGGAGAAAGTAAGTCCCTATGAACATGTCCAGATGGTGATCAACAAAGTCCCAAGGAGAGACATGAGAATCTTGTTGCGAGACCTGAACACTAACCTAGGCACCAACAACACAAACATGGAGCACATCATGGGAATCTCCGGCACCGAAAATCAGAAAGAATTGGGAATTCTCTACTGAGTTTTGCTCCTTTAATGACCTGGTAATCGGAGGTACTCTGTTTACGCACAAGACCATTCATAAAACAACATGATTTCTCCCGACGGCAAGACCGAAAATCAAATAGACCAAATCGCTATGGGCAGAAAGTGGAGACGAAGCCTGCACGGCGTAGGGTGAAACGTGGCGCAGACGCAGCATCAGACCAGCACCTGGTTGTTGCAGTACTTAAGACCAAGCACAACGACAGGGTAGGACAACCAGCACACAAGTTTAATGTACAGCGTCTTAGAGAGGAACAAAAAGCAGAGAAATTCAAAGTAGAACTGAGGAACAAAATCAGAGTGCTCTCCTTACTGCCAGATGAGACAATAGAGGAACAGTGACCAAGCCTGCTAGAGACCTGGAAGGCAAGATGTTCAACAGTTTTGGGCAAGAAGACCAGGAAACACAAGGAGTGGATCTCAACCGGCACCTGGACGCTCATCACTGAGAGGACGAACCTGAAACTTTTGGATATTTTACTGAGTGTACTATCCGTGCATTTAACCCGTAACTATGTCGGAGAAAATGTCCTCTCCTGAAAGTCAATTCATTTCCAGAGTATCTAGGCTTTGTATTTTTTAGGGAATTACAATTGTGCTCTTGCACTTATAACGAGCTATTGCATGCTAATAACAGTTAGATCAATTTCTTTTACTCTCTGTAGGATAAGGCTCATTATGTAGGGTCTGGGTTTTTTTCCCCAATGGTTTGTAATGATAACCCAACCCTCTGAGGGATAAACTATTTATATTGTGTATATATATATATATGAATGGTTTGGTATATAGGCGTTGCCATACCTGAATTTGAGCGTAGATGCCGTGTCACTGTCAACTCTGCTACCTTCTCTTTGTGGGAAAAAAAACAAAAGAGAAGATGGAAATATTGAATATATTTTTTGTTAGACTTAAGCCTGACAGCCGATCTGATAATGACACTATTACAGTTGAACCTTCCCTGGCAACTACCTCACCATGCTTACAACCTGCACTAACAATCACTTTTCATTGATCTCCTTGCACTTGCATTTTTCATGGTTCCACCTGCACTTTTTGCTCTTTTGGGACAATTCACTTGAAAGTTTGGACTGAAGCAGATCTATGACTAGGCTAATAATCACATTTTTTTTTTATATTTTACAATGGGGACGCCAATCTTAACCAGTTGTCATTTTGATGGCTTTTCTGTTCATTTTATGCTGTCATCTTTAATATTACCAAAAGTGCACATAGAAGCATGTTAAACTCTACCTAATACATTCATACCTTCACAATCAAAGAACTTTTTCCCCAGAATTACTGGTGTGCTTGGGACAGGGAGAGGAAAGGCTGAAACGATTACATACAGAATAAAAAGAGAGAGATAGAGATAGATAGATAGAAAGAGAGAGAGAGAGAGAGAGAGAGAGAGAGAGAGAGAGAGAGACAGAGAGAGAGAGAGAGAGAGAGAGAGAGAGAGAGAGAGAGAGAGAGACAGAGAGAGGGAGAGAACAAAATAGAAACCAGGAAAGGTATAACATTGACAGGAGTGAGAGGGAAACACCATTGCATTCCGTACATGTAAGCAGTGATCTAGAAAGCTTAAGTTTTCAAATCTGCAAAATTTTTATTCTACTTTTTTTGTTCAGAAATATGAATTTTTGAAAAACCCTAAAAATAGTGCAAATTGGTGAACATTGCTGGCAAAATCAATGCGACTTTCTTGCATGAAGAAAGGGTGTATGTGGGAAGCAAAGGCAGGAGGGTCTACCATAAAATATAAAAAAAATATAGCAAGATGTCTGAAAGACATATGAAGCAAATATTGGAACAGTAATGCTAAACTTCCAATGTAAATTAAAACTGATGCGTCAACTTACCCGTCATCGAAAAAAAAAGGCAGAGTCTCTTGTCTGTTTTGTATTGGTGAAAGAGAAAAAAATAATCAGGGTTGCAAAACAATTCAAAGAAAGAAAATTCTGTTTATTAGGGTTAACGCAATACCTACATCAAAATCCTTGATTGTTACCTTCCACAAGAAATGATGACAGAGAACAGTGATATGTGATCATAAGGAAACAATCTTACGCCAGGTATTTCTCCTAATTGGGGTTGACAATTCACGCATTTATATATATAAAAAAAGGGAAATCGCTGGTTAAAATACATAATTATTGTTTGTGGTTGTCTTTTCTAGATTGCGTAATTGACACAGTCAAATATGAAGTTTGATACTGTAGAAGTAGAGATAACTTTGAAGCTTGTCAAATTTTGTCTTGCTTTGCTTTCGCTAACTACAATAATTTTACAACGATTTGGAATAATATTTTGCTTTGCTTAGTTTTTCAATTGCAAGTATATGAGTCAGCACTATACTGTATTAACTTTTTTTTTAGAAAACTAGTATGAGTGCAAGGTAAATACAGCCAAACATTTGGTTTCTAAAATATATATTTAGAGAGATAACCAATGGAAAGTTTACAGCAATAAAAAGCGATGGAATCCATCAACGTTGAAAAAACACTTAAAAAAATAAATTTTGATTACAAACAACTTTTAACACTTATTTAACTTCTTTTTATAGTTCAAGATAAAAATCAATGGTTTCACAAATAATTATGCTTGTGATTTTTGTTCCTATAATGCATCATGCACAGTTATCTAGAAATTCTTCTAACTATTGTCGACATGAGCAAATATTAGAATTATTTCACGGGTCATTCTGTGAAACATGAGTGAAATATGTATCAAAACATGAGTAAATCTTACCCAGCGTCACTTGCGGATCCGCTGTTCTTTTGTCTGGCAGGAAAACACAGTTAAAAACAATTTTTAAATGATCTGTTATAAAAATCTGAGGTTTTGATATACTAGATGTACACTTTTTTTTTATTTGGTAGAGAAAAAAATTTTTACTTGCTAGGTTTCATCAACCTTGATGGTTTTGTTAAACATAAAGTAGAATTTAATTTACATGTTGATTTGGGCGTGTCAGATGCTTAGTTATGTTCTTGACTTTCAAATAGGACATTTGTGGTTTGAATCTGATCCAGGGCCTCCCATCTCCATAAAGAATTCTTTAAAGGAAAACTTAAGAAATGTTGAACCAAACAGAGATGGTTGCTTTTTTAATTTCAATTTTGATTGAAAAAAATTTAAAAAAAGATTTCACACCATCTTTTGTGAGAAAAGCAAGACTGAGATTATAAAAGTACTATCTAATTAAAAGTGAACGAAAATTCTCATTTTTTTTTTTCTGCCCCCTATGATCGGCTGCCTAAATTCCTTGTAAAAAGTAAGTTATCAATATTGCTCATTCAAATTTGTCATTTGTCAAAATTTTGAAATTGTCCTCAAACTGGATGACCGGGCTAATTTCCCTAAATCATTGTATTCCTATGTGACCTTCCCCTCAATGTCTTTCGCTTCCAAGCCTTGAAAGGGCACATTTTCTTAACACATATTTGAAAATAACACATATTTGAAAGAAAAAAATGGAAATAAGATAAGATAGGATAGGATATTACTTTGTTAGTCCATATGGGAAATTTGGCCTGGTTACAGAATAGAGTATGTATTCACAAGTCACAACAAAACACATGCATTTGTATATAGATACTCTCTTACAAACAAACACAATTGACAGGGAATAGTCTTTATTGAGAAAAAGAAAATTATAATAAATCTAATGACTAGTAATAGTTTATAATCTACAAAGACGAGTCTCCCTGCACTCTAACTGATACGAGAACAAATGAGTTCTTGTAGCTTTTAGTTAGGGTTTTATGTGAGAGAAGTCTTTCACTGCGTGATGAAATTTCATATCGTCCCCGATATGCAGGTGTTTGTTATCTTTCAGTATGTGGTTGATTTTTTAAGAGCATTGTTTTAAATATAGAAAATACAGAAAACCAGGAACTTGTTCAACCCCTGTTCATTTTGTCAGAGTGCTACAATTATGGTTTAAGTGAGACCTATGCCAAAATACAAGTGAGCAGAGCAAAATTATTAGTAGATAAAAAAATATTTTCTTTTATTAATACAATCTACAGAAACCTGTCACTCACTCTGTCTCGAGAATTTTCAAGGCGGTCCGTCGGTGAATGGCAGCGAAAGTTCCATCCCATTGTCTCTTCATTAAGTGGGAGGAAAATACCGGGTCCTCATCAGTATTTGCCTGAGTTTGCCCTACAAGTAAACCTACTTTAGGGGCGTGAGAAGATAAGATAAGAAAAGAAAGCATAAGATTATGATTACACTTGATTTGTCTTTTAATATTTGCAATGTCCACTCTTGCCAATGCCATAAAAGCAAGATGAATGCAGTTGGTAGAAAAATCTCTGGATGACTACAAATTACACACTAAGAACAAAAAATGAAGAGCTTTTGTGTAAACTAACAATTTTCTCTTAAAGTCCTACACTGACCCCTTGACAATAGGAGGGATAAAATATGTAGTAAAAGGCTTGGCAATGAAAGTATTAAAGGAACATTTTTGATGGTTTGAAGATAAAGCACACAAAATGAGGAACGATGATACCATGCAAACCAAACACTCAACCTGTCAATGTCAGGTTAAACTCAATTTACTGACACATCAGTTCTAAAAGTTTTGATTTCAACCACAGGCCTACTAAGTTCATCATTTTTTTATCAAATTTTTTTGAAAGCCTAATTCTAATCACTGTTAGCATTATCTCAATCGCTAAATCAAAATAAGGTATCACCTCTTTTTCACCAGTCGTCTTCAGCTCTGCCTTATGTTGAAAAAAAAAACCAACAACAAAGGAGTTCAAACCTGAAAAAGAATATCCTCTTCTGCCTCCTATTCGTAAACCTGTCTGCATTTCTTCTTCAGGAAGCACACCAGCCTCACTTGAGCCAGGACTTTCTTGTAACTGCCTTTGCAACCATCGAACTAATTTGGGCCGTTCTTCCTGCTCCATCGACAACTTGGTGCTCAGCCACGTTTCTGCTAACTTCTTTTGTAGCAAGTGTTTCTGCAATACAACGTTTCATTCCGCGCAAATACATGTGTGGTAAACTGGAAATAACTACCAGTATTTTTTTTTACTTCATTGATGGTTTTAGACTTAGTGTAATTTAATTGTTTTATTATTTGGTTTTAAGCAGAACATCACCGGAAATTGCTATTCTTTTCCAAGTTTTGTTAATTTGCATATTTTTTTATATTTTTGCGGCCCTTAATAAGTCTTCTGTTTTGTAATTAAACCTACAAGACCTTAAATCAACCTAAGATTACTTGCTCTTTGCAAAAATATAAAAAAAAACATCAAAACTGATTTTGAGAAGCTATACACTTCATGAGGCACTAACCTGGTTTTCTTTCTCCTCTAACTGCGACAGTGGTTTGTTGTACCAGATTATTGTGACAGGCTTCTGGAAAACTCTGAATTGAAATTTTTATACAAGGGTTAGTGGGGCTAAAAATAGAAGGAGGCCAGAAAAAAAGTAAAAAATGGTTGAAGTGAATTGAGGCACACAAAAAAACAAGAAGTTAAGAGACTGAATCTAGATTGTATTAGAAAATGCAGCATTAGCAAGCATTGTTTACGATTTCCAGCACACCATTCCAGAACTTTTGACCTGAAACTCATCAAAACACAAAACTGTTTTTATTTTTTATTTTTAGTATAAGCTCTCTGATAACCACTACAATCCTCTGAAAACCTATGCAGTTATTTCATGTAAGAAAACTCCCTGTTTAATGGGAGAGAGATGAAGAAGGATAGGGCGGAAAGGGATTTGTAGAAGAGAAAAGGGGAGACAAATATAAAGAAGAGATAAGGAAAGAGAGAAAAGGAGAGTAAACATCAAAGATCAACAATAATTACAAAATAGGTTGATTTGACCAAAATTCAAATATGGCTGATTTGGACGTTCAAATGTAAAACATAAGATCATATTGAGCAACATCATTAGGTTTCAGACTATTTTGAAAAGATAAAAACTGGTTCTTGATGAATCTAGTAGGTTTTAGAAGATTTGGGTTGCTTTCACATGGTTTTTGTAGATTTTAACAGGTTTCAGAAAATTAGCAATATAGCAAAGTACTTACAAGCAGAAATGCATAAAATGAAATATATTTTTTGTTCTTTGTGTATGAATGTTGTGGCATGGATGCGTGCTTAGGAGTCAAAGCAGATTATTATCAACAGCGCAAAAAAGAACAACGACAAACATAACTCACAGAACGTAAATGATCTTGACGAAGAAACCAATGCAACTCGTGACAAGTGCCAGTCCTATGATGTCTGCCAGAAAGCTGTTTTCTGCCCATCTGTCTGGGTGGACATTTTTATGACAAAGAGGTCTTGGTGCACCATTCAACTCCAGAGCCAAAACAGAGGAGACCATGATCACCAGGAGAGATCCTACAGCATTCTGGCACTGAGTGTAGTAATAGCTGCATGAAGCTAATTTTCATTTCCTTTTTTTTAAATCATTGTACAAACTTGGACCAAGAACTTGAGCTAATTTTAACTACTTAGAACGTATCAAATATTATATTTTTACATAAGAGAGAACATATTCCATCGTGCATGTACAGCACATGTTCAAGGTGTGAAGATAAATAACAGTGCCTAGAACAACCCCTAATCTCATCTCACCTTATTGACACTATGCCCTGGCACATGGAAAAACACGCTGAACAGTGTGTGGTAGACTTTCAGGATGCGCAAGAACCGCAGGAAAGTCTCCGCACCCCACTTTTGCTGAAACGGAACAACGGCAAGCACCACTCTGCGGCGGCGAACACTCAGCCAACAATTTGCTTCAAATATGATCACGTGGTTGAACCTTTTGCTGTAAACTATCACGCGTTTGAGAAACCTGCAAAGAAAAAAGCACCCCATAAAGGGCCCTATCTAACATTTTTACTGTCAACAGTTATGCGTTTGATGAGCAGGTCTCAAGTTACCATGTGTGTCATCAACCCAATAAAGGTGTTAGGGCAGGTTTCAAGTTACCATGTGTGTCATCAACCCAATAAAGGTGTTAGGGCAGGTCTCAAGTTACCATGTGTGTCATCAACCCAATAAAGGTGTTAGGGCAGGTTTCAAGTTACCACGTGTGTCATCAACCCAATAAAGGTGTTAGGGCAGGTTTCAAGTTACCATGTGTGTCATCAACCCAATAAAGGTGTTAGGGCAGGTCTCAAGTTACCATGTGTGTCATCAACCCAATAAAGGTGTTAGGGCAGGTTTCAAGTTACCATGTGTGTCATCAACCCAATAAAGGTGTTAGGGCAGGTCTCAAGTTACCATGTGTGTCATCAACCCAATAAAGGTGTTAGGGCAGGTTTCAAGTTATCGTCTTGGTTGCTATAATTATGCGTTTGAGGAACTTGCATTTAAAAAAAACATAAAAACATAAGAAAGGTCTTGATATATCTTATGCTACAATCTCTCTATTTACTTGCACAGACACTTGAAGTAGTTAAAATGAAGAATAAGATGTAAGTGATCATGTTTTCAAGAACTTAAAGGAAAAATAAAAACACAAAACAAAAGGCCTGAAAATGATTCCAAAGCTGTGTCAGTGTAATGTGAGCGGCTGAGACAGGAGTCATGGTATCCTCACCCTGTCTTGTGTGTGGCAGCACATAAAATTGTCTGAAGTCAGGCTTGGGGCTTGTCCACAAAATAGTCTATATGGTGCTAACATTGGACGTTACACCAACGCAACTCAACTCAGCTCATCTCATCTACGATATGCCAGTGTGCTAGCACATTTTTGCATTGATTTGCCCACTTTGATTATGAAATAGTAAAAATATCAAAGGTTTTATCTTTTTTGCACACAAGAAATAGGCGATGGTAATTAGTTTTGCAGGTTGCAGTGCAAAATCACTTTTCTGTTCCTAATGAGCTCTTGCTCAAAACTTGTATTAGCAGCTTGTAACTAATTCACCCTGGTTGCTTAGAATAAACAAATAATTTTTAGCTTTCAGAGTGTAGAGCAGCACCCTCACCAGGGGGGCAACTGCGCTCCGTTGGTAACTCTGTCGTAGGTCACGGTGACACCAAAGATATGACCCAGTTCTAGGTCAGAGGAGACTAGTAGCCAGATCTCGCTGCCTGTCTGAAAGAGTAAAGAAAAAACAACTAACTTTCCCTTTGAAAGAGTCAAGGAAACACAAAACTTATTTTCGTTCCGAAACAGACGAAAAAACACAAATCTGACTGTCCCTGTTGATTTTTGCCCATTAGCTAAGGTCAAGCTCAGGTAAAACAGCGCGCGCCTGGCCTGAGTGACAGGTGTCTCTTGGGAGGCGACTTGTGACCCTGCAGCCCGCGGCTTGCTGCTCAACTAAAATGCACAAAATCACAGGTTTTGTAGCGCGGTGTCTGAATCAGTCAAGGAAACACAAATTCTTCTGAACAGTCTAGAAAACGCACATCTCATTTTACCTCTGAATATCCAGAAACCAAATCTATTTATCCCCCAGTTCCCCCCACCACACACACACACACACATACTATCCTGTTTTTGTAAAGAATTCTGGAACAAAGACTACAAAACAAAATAAATAGGGTGAATTAAAAGATTCAAAATACTCTCTCTCTCTCTCTCTCTCTCTCTCTCTCTCTATGAGACACTCAAGTGTGACTCACATTGTCTCTTTCTCGGATGTCTTGGAAGAAGGCCCAGTACCAGTAGAAGGCTGCTAATGTAAGGAGCATCAGCATCAAGAATCCAGGGATCAAATTCGAGGGTATATAATCCAGGTTTGAAGCATTGTACCGCGTCACATATTCTTGAGCCCCGCGTCTTGAGGCAGAGTATGGAGCGTGAACGTAGCACTCACATTTGATGACATTCTGGTGCTGATCGGGAACTGACTAGGAATAAAAGAGACGGAGGAATTACTAAGCATGAGTTTGTGGAGATTTCAGAATTGTCATGGTTGCTTGACTTTCAACGTCAGCATAATATAAGCTGTTTGTGGACATGTTCCAAAACTAATGTCTAACAATTTTACGTGCTGCCACACAGAGACAAAGCGGTTTTAACTGGACTTGTGTCCCAGCCAGAGTCACATTATACTGACAATGACCTTACCAGTAGGGGACAAAGTTTGACAAATACCCACTTGGTTTTATCACTTGTGACACAAATTGTAATCTATTGGTAGATTGGTCGCAGACCAGTTCCGAGAATGGGAATGAGGATGAATCGCTAAGTCAGAGTTTATGGAGCGTTGTTATTTGTCAGCTACTTAGTTTCATAAGGTTTGAGTTATAGTCCATCGTCTACCGTACGACCTGCTGTCAATCAACAAGACTATAAATTATCATTGATGGATCCGAAGGTGAGCATAATGGTGTATCCTGAGTATATTGTTTGGTGGTTTGTGGATTATGTTCCGTAACACCGATTGTCAGAAGCTAGCCCACTGACTATGTGAAGAAGAATCTAAAGGGCACACATCTATATTTTCTTTTCCGTAGGTATATAATAATGAGTGCAGCAGCATGGAGTATCTATTTTTACAATTGTGCTTTGAAAAAGAGTCATTTTAACCCCAAAAAAGTACCAAACCAATTTTATTTCCAATTTTAAAGCTACAAATTCAAATGTGGCCAGGAAAAGTGTTAAGATTCAGGTCCATAAAACCGAAAAAGATGGGAAAAATAATTGAACTTTGGAAACCATTCACTATAGAGAACAAGATGTACTTTTTACACAAGTCTAAGTCTTTATTTAATTCGAAATCAGTTACGCCAATACCAAGAAATGATAAGGGGGGACATTTGATAAGGTTAATCCTGAGCAACAACAAATAGCGAACACAAGATAGTGTTGGTTGATATGCTTTAGAAGAGTGAATCACATCAAGCAAATTTACTCTTAACCCTTTCTCATCACGCCACTCATTGATATGCACTTACGATAATAATCTGCACCCCTTCCCTTTCCCAAAATAATAAAAATTAAAGCTTTTACCTTTTACACATTTTTGGAAGTTTCCAAAAATGGAGCCCACACAAGGAATATATCTTAAATTAAATCATGCTATGTGAAAAGATAAGTTGAAGCCTTACCTTACACTTAGAGTCTTCTCTCCACGCACCGTCTTTGTGGTACAAACAGCTTTTGTGAAAGACTGCAACTTTAACCTGGTTTCACATTATTTAAGAGAAAGAAAAAAGAGTAAGAGAGCAGTTTTTTGGGCAGGTAGATAAACAAAACTAGTATTCAAACATGTAGAGAGAAAATAAATAACATTTATCTCCAATAAATTTCTCTTCCCAAAGAGTGACACCTTGCCGTTAGTAGGGAGGTTTGGTTGCCTTAATGACCTCTAGAGTTATGCTAGCTGGAGACTCTCTCTCTCTCTCTCTCTCTCTCTCTCTCTCTCTCTCTCTCTCTCTCTCTCTCCCCTTTCTATTTCAAGGCCCCCCTTGACCCCTTGTCCTAGATCTAGTAACCATAACAATGCGTGTGCGAGCCTGTACCACTGCAAACAATTTAGCATCGCCTAAGTTTGTCCACCGAGCAGTCACTCAGCCAGCCCGGTCTATGATCACATGCGCACAGACAGTGATGAGTGATGCAACAATGTTTGCTTGGCTTCGCACATTCAGGTGTTAGAGACTGTGTTGGGCTAGGTCTTGATGGCACGCGCTGATCAGTGTGTACCGTAAAAAGTGATGCAACAATGTCTGCTTGGCTACGCACATTAATTTTTAGTGTTACTGTTAGAGACTGCATGGGCCTAGGCACAGGTGGCTCACGATGATCAGCGTGTAAACGTAAGCCTATTGGTGGCGCTGATTAGCAAGAGAGGGGTGACGGTGGGCCTTGTTAGTGATAGATTTGATGACTCATGACTGGCAGGGGTACTGCATTGCATAAGGGAGGGAAAGGGTTGTCCGAATACGCTGATTTTTCGAGAAACTCTACCACCCAGCGGCATGAAGTTAGTCATTTCTTTTCGGTTTAGCGATAGTATGCTGGCCGACGATTTCGGTTTACCGTAGGTTTCATATAAGGAAAAAAGAAGGAAACCCGCAATTATTTCGATTTCTTTTCGGTTTAGCCGTTTTTTCGGTTCAGCCGTTTTCGGTTTAAGTGTGTTCCACTGTATTGAAATTGAGTAGTGAGACTTGTTCTAGTTGTGACTCTCAAAGTTTCCCAGGCCAACAAATATGTAATAAAGTATCCTAAAAACTTTCTGCCACACAAGTTACCGTTTCAGTGAGATATACATCAAGGCTTGTGTTAGCTTCTCTTCGATTTTCCGTCTGCGCCCTCACCATGAAATACTTCAGACTGGAGTGGTGACCAAGCTCATATTGCTGGGGTAGAGAGAGAAAATAGGGTGTTTGTGTTTTCTCATGTCTTTTGTAATATTCGTCAATCATGAGCTATATCTTGGTTTTCTGTTACTCTTTTTTCTCATCATCCCTTGATTCTATATAATTTTATTAAAACTTTGCTTTAGAGTAATACATGATATATAATTATGTATACATTTCTCTGTATGTATTGCTTTACTTTTACTTTTTATTAGCTATTACTATGCCATGTTTCTATGTATTGATTGTTGGACAAACTTCAAAATGTAAAGCTCTTTATGCTGCTTCATGTACGAGAAAGCTATAATAAAAATGCAGTGTATTATTCATCTTTTAATCGTAAGCAGCAGCACAAACAGGAGTAGGAGTGGCAGTATATGTAGCAGTAGCAGCAGCAGCAGCAGCAGCAGTAGTAGCAGTAGCAGTAGGAGTATTAGTAGTAGTAGTAGCAGTAGCAGCAGTAGTAGTAGTAGTAGTAGTAGTAGTAGTAGTAGTAGTAGTAGTAGTAGTAGTAGTAGTAGTAGTAGTAGTAGTAGTAGTAGTAGTAGTAGTAGTAGTAGTAGTAGTAGTAGTAGTAGTA
>RQTK01000713.1:195213-222713 GCA_003991915.1 Elysia chlorotica
TTATTATTATTATTATTATTATTATTATTATTATTATTATTATTATTGTTGTTGTTGTTGTCATCATCATTATTACAACTGCTATTATTATTGTTGTTAAGATTATTATAACATAATAGGAGAGACTGTACCCTTTTTTCCCCACTTTTTTCAATCATTTTATCTATATATATTCATCTATCACACACACTTTTTCACCGATTCATTCTCCTCACCATTGGATTTATATACTTCGTGTACTTTCTACCGTCAGCTGTTTTAAGTCCAACCACACCCTTTATCAAATTGCTCTCGTCTGCCCTCAGAACTAGGTTTGGTATATTGTTTCCAAATGAACATACATACTGCCTGTTGATGCCGTCTGATTGACGAGGAAGGAAATCAAATCCATTGCATTATAAAAGCCTATCTTATGTTACATTCTGATTGACGAGAAAGGAAATCAAATCCAATGCATTATAAAAGCCTATCTTATGTTACATTCCAGTTTTAAATGGTCTGCACCAGAATAAATGACTGATTTAACAAATCCCACCAAAATATTTTGTTCATAATTATTACATGAGACGCCTTCAAGTAAAGTGTCATAATGAAAGAGATAGAAAAGTTAGGGGGGACTGGGAAAAGGCGGTTTCATGTGCATAGTGGTACATCACTTTTTTAAGCATACTTCGCGTTACCAGTTATATTATAGGGGGGGGGTTGACTTAGTACGTAGAGTGTACAAATGTAAAATGTCACAGGTGTTCAAGGAATTCTGGCCTCGTCTCCTACTGTTTAGAGAGAATCAGTATAATGTGACTAAATGAAATAGTAATCCTAGATTCCCCACTAAGTTACTATGTGGCAGCAGTAAAGTTGCCCCATGTTTGTCTTGGCATCCATGAACAACATTGCCTACTTGTTGGAAATTCACTTAATTGGTCAGCGGAAATTAGGAATAAGATTTCGCTAAGTTATTCCACTTTATTGGAATACAATCAGAAGAGTCATTGTGCCATCTTGTAGTAAATCTAAAAACTTTTTTTAAAGTTCCTGTACTATAATACAATTTTAAAGACTAGGATAAGCCAAACAGTTGGGCATTGCTAGATTGCCTTGTTCATTATCAACAAAATAATTAAGAGTTATGTTCAAATTTTAGAGACTGTTGATTGGTTTGTTGGTCTCTTTATGCCTATTGCTGACAACTCGGCTATCTAGCGGAGGCGTCTCAAGATCATAATTTTAATTATGCTATGTGTTGTCTTATACAGACAGGGCGTTATACCTCAAACAAGTACAAGCATCAGTATGCCATCTTGTAGAAGATGTGAAAACTTTTAAAAACTTTTTAGCACTTAATGTTGTCTTTTAAAACCTAGAGCAATCTGAACCAATAAGCACTACTCAACCTTCTTGTTGATGAGCTATACTGAACCTACAGCAGAGTTCATGTCTTCTAACTATGTTGCATAACCCTCATAGCAGCATTAAAATCTCCTCAGGCTCAGAACTTATCACTCCTCTTTCCCTGTTCATTTCCACACCATTCAAGGTGCTGATGGTAGACACTCAGAACCTAATCAAGAAATAGAGAAATTAAAATACCCCCGGCTTCAAAGAAACGCCTGACTGGCGCAGCTTGGAGAGGTGTGGACGCCACTTTCACCATGGGTTTGACCACCATGTCAAAAGCATCCATCATTCCTTGATCTTTACTTGGGCTGATGGAGTAGTCCACTTGTAAACTTGGTATGGAGTCTGGTGGGTAGAAATTCCTCAGTGCCCGACCTCTGTAAAACACAGACAGTGTTCTGCCTGAAATTGAGGAAAGTGTGTTTTTTATGCCACAGGTTTACTTTCTTTGGTTTTCAGTCTTATTCATTAATTAACTATTAAATGCTTGTTTTGAGCATTTTTTATTCCATGAATTGGTAAAAAGAACTTAACAGAAAATTAGGAAAAATATTTAGAAAGTGAAAATAATGTCTGACTAAAAACTATCAGTTTAGGCAAACAAATTAACAAGTAACTGTGAGTTACTAGACTGATACTGACGTTGTTTTTGATTTCTGAATATATATGCCTTGTAAATTCAAGTGTGTATACATATATTCATATTATTGCTACCTGTATGCAAGGCAATGTTACCTGTTAGGCTGGGAAGGCTGTGGCCTAGGATCCAGCGCTTCAAGGGAAACCATGCTTGCAAACACACTGTTTCATAAAATATTGTCCTTGTGTAGAATTGTTGCTGGTGTTTGCTTTTGTTCTCCTTTTCTTTTTTAGTTGTTGTTGCTGCTGATGTTGTGTTTATCAAGACTGATGACATTCATCCTTCATTATGTCAGTAAAAATTGGTCTACTTGTAGAGGTTATAACATTCATCCCCTTAGAAACACACAATGCAGCGTCTCTCACCTCAGAAATTTTGACAGCTTTGAACCAATTTGGGCTAGAGCTTCAAAACTGCCATGGTCAAAGCTACAATAATGCTAGTAACATGGCTGATTGCCTCAGTGTATTTAAAAATACGCATCAAAGAGATGAATCCTAAGCCCTCCTTTTTCCCATGCTTGCTTCATTCTCTAAATCTGGTTGTATTTGTGCAAGTGGATGTTGCGTAGAAGCAGCATCATTTTTCGGATTTGTGCAAGCATTGTACAACTTTCTTTCAAGTTCCACACATTCTTGAAGCTTGTTTCTAAAATGTATCGATGGCCCTACACCCAAATCATTGTCAGGAACTAGACAGTCTGTTCGGAGAAAGGGAGAGATAGGGAACTGGAGGGAGGGAGAGAGAGAGAGAGAGAGAGAGAGAGAGAGAGAGAGAGAGAGAGAAAGAGAGAGAGAGAGAGATAAGGAGAAACAAATGAGCAAAATTAGCAAAAAGAGACATAAAGACATAAAAAAAGACAGAGACAAGGCGTAACTGAAGGGGAGAAAATGACAATTATATAAGGATGACAGAAAATGGATCAAAAGTTCGACAGACAGACACATGAACAGACCAAGAGAAAAGGAGAGAGGCAGGTTCGTAACAAAACTAATGTGTTTAAAATTTTGTTAGATTTGCAGAAATTCAAACAGACAAATGTAAACATATTTAGTAATTTGTGTCAACATCCAGACTCACCAAGTGCGCTCGTTACTCTCAGTTTGTAGACAACTGGGAAAAGATATCAAATGTCGAGTTGCGAAAAGTATGAGATCTGATCGCAAAGAAAAAAAAAAAGAAAAGAAAAACGCAGTTTTCTCTCAACTACAACATGCTGTTAGTGTCTTTTTTTTTTTAGTATCAGATACATGATTGAACATAGTAAATGCTATTTGTTGCACATGAACATTAGTTGTTAAGAAGTCCAACAAAATCGTTATGGTCTGATAGTTTCACTTCAGTATGATACTCTGAAGCCTTCATGTCTAGAGATGTGATGGGTTTGGGCTAAAGGAATTGGCCTGCTTTTAATTTTGGCAAGACAAGGAGGTGCCACTTACAGGGTGCGAGTTTGATCTCTGTGAAAGTCATTTGTACTTTCTTGTCTTTTCATCTCAAGATTGATTTAGGTTTGTGGTTGCTTTTTCTCCTTCTGAAGACAAATAAATATTCAGGGCTTAATCTTAAGTCTACTAGTTTGTTCAGTGTCAGTATAATGTGATTGGCTGAATCAGGAGTCATATGTGTGGCAGCTGCAAAATTTCAGACGTTAGTCTTCAGACCCTTTGCCTTAATGTATACTTCTTGAGGACCTAGAGGAGGTAACACTAGGAGAGAGCTACTCTCCAACAAAGCTTTTCCATTCAACTGCTTACCTTCGACTTCAACTGCAAATGAATCGTTGACATTCTCTATCACCAGATATTTGGTATCCTTGTTATGGACTGTCATTTTCCCAGTTTTCCAACTGACAGCACAGAATAGATAGAGAAAGAGTTTACAGATTTTAATGATATCAATACATATCAATTTGTCATTAAACAATGTTTTTAAAAAGAATAAAGTTTGTAGAGCACTCTTTTTATTCTTCTTCGAATCTTTTCAATGCAAAACAACCAAAATTGGTTGTTCTATGTTTATCCTCTAACAACTGCTATGTTTACAAGAGATTGTTTTTTGTTTTTTTTTTAGTTTTGCCACATGAAGATTGACTTAAAATAAAACTTAAGACTTCAAATTCGCCCTATTTCATGCAATATTTATAATCAGTGATCCAAACTGGATCATCATCTTTTTTGTACTTAACCTCTTGCTAACAGCAGCATAGTATATTGGATCACAAGACATAACCTGGTGACATAGGCCTGCCTTTACTGAACTCTTACCCGTTACTTTTTTTTTATTATTGAAAACCCATAAATTAAGAGAAAATTGGCAGGAGAGTATAATCTTTGGCAATATACATTTGCACTGACCTATAATCGATGTCATCTGGGTCGCAGTTGTCACAGTTAGCGCATGTTACCATCAACTTAATCGGTACACCTGGAAGGTACCTACTTGAAAGGCAGTTTCGGATACATCTAAGGAAAAAAAAGATTGAACTCTTATCGAAACTGGCCACACAGTTAATAGCAGTAACAGCAGCAACAGAGGAAACAGCAGTAGTATTAACAGTAGTAATGTCTTAACTGTACTTAATAGTTTGAGGGCATATCCATTTCAACTTTCAGTACGTACACAAATATTTCGTTCCTTAGTGATTTGGCCTGTTGTTTTGAGAAGCCTAAAAAAATCATCATTGTACTCACACTATGTCCAGTGCAAGGCCATTCTCAAGAAACTTTACTTTGGTCGTTATCTCAACAGTTACATCTGTAAAATCGACAGAATACTCAAATCCCAATGTCAAGGTAACATCAGTGTAGTTTGAAGCTGACGGATTTTTTGGCTGAGTGGTATATGCGGAGCTCACAACAATTCTTGGTTCTGTTAAAGCTAAGAAAGCACATCAAGGAAATTAAGCTATGATTACTGCATTATGTTCACAATAAACCTTTGAGATGCATCTGATAAGCATTAAATATAATCACATTGGGATAATAATAAAAAGAAGAAGAAGCGATTGATAAAAATAACAATTATTTTGTTATCTAGAGTCTTGACTGAAGCAAGCTTTATGAAGTTAAAATCATTTTATTAAAATAACACTGCCAGACTTTAAAAAAAAATGAATATGAAGATAGTATCATCTTACAATAGCACTACCACGTAAAAATTGAAATTCATTGATGAATTAGAGGTGGGTAATGTGAAAATAACTTTTATTTATCATAATCACCACTAAGCTTTAAGATTTATTAGCTTATGACAAAGTTTATTTTCCTACTCACTGGTGTTGCGGTAGGCATTACAGATACCTATGTGATAGGAACATTGTAGGGTAAATCTGTAAAAAAAAATTATATATATTAGTATCTTTGTATCATTTAAAAGATGAAATACAAACCAGTTGAGATGGGGGGCAAAAGAGAGACACGGGTAGCTGATCACTAAAGAGAAGAGAGAGAGAGGGAGAGAGAGAGAGAGTGAGAAAGGGGGGAGAGAGAAAGACAAAATAATATAGAAAAGACACTGTCACTGACGAACAACATTCAAAATGTAGGACTAGGAACAGTATGGGACAAGCAGCAATTTTTGTGACAATATGTAGATCTATACATGTATGCCTACCTAAGATAAAGTAGTTACATTATTGGATATAAATACAGAGTAAGCGAGTGAGAGAGAAAACGATGAGAGGGGAGGGACAGAGACTTAGAGAAAGAGAGAGAGAGGGGAGAGACAGAGACTTAGAAAGAGAGAGAGAGAGAGAGAGAGAGAGAGAGAGAGAGAGAGAGAGAGAGAGAGAGAGAGAGAGAGAGAGAGAGACAGAGAATAGAGAGAGAGAGAGAGGGGAAAGAGAGAGAGAGAGAGAGAGAGAGAGAGAGAGAGAGAGAGAGAGAGAGGAGAAAGAGAGATAGGTATGGAGAGGCAGGACAGAAAAGTCACAGAAGTTTATAATCCATGTTGTAAAATCTATTATCAGAAAGAATAAGAATCTAGCATTCGAGGGCATCAGTACGGTTCATTATTCTCCAAGTAGTATAAATTGATGGCATATTGGTTATAGATATAGATATAGATCTAGTAATCCGCGCGCCAGTAGGTAGACCTAGGTACAATCCTGTGAGACCCACTAGGCCCTGCCCCTAACCCGTCCCTAACTGACTTTCTGTAAGCTTGAGGAGCAGACGCAACTGGATATGGACGGCTACTGGCTACCACCGAACTTCCTGTTCCGCTACCACAGAGGTTCCTCTTCCGCTGTCAATATTATTGTTCTTTTATGCTACATGGTTTCGACTACATTGTGTATTACTTTTTTTTTCACTCCTCATTTATCTTGTTTCCTGGAGATGTCTTACGACTCTTAAAAACACCTTCTTCCGTGTTCCCCCTTTTTATACTTTGTTTTGTTCTGTTTTGTTTTTTGTTTTGTTTTGTTTTTTACGGAAGATGACAGAATGCGTTTAACTTTCACGCTATGAACCAACTCAACCGAGAAGTGATTGGCGCAAAGAACTTTTCCTTGTTCCTTAATGGTTTCTCGTACTTCCGGTGACCATCAAAGTTATTTAGATGATTTAAATCTTAGTTGTTGTGATATAGGAAAATTTATTTCTGCAGTTAACTCTGTCTCCGCGGTTTTTGTGCACGTACCCAACTGTAATGAGATATAGAGATGTCCTAGGATTTCTTTTTTTTTAATCGGTTCAGCTGGTAAGAAAAAAAGCCTAAACCACCGCTGTAGGGTAATAAAATCACAACCTGATAGGTTAGTCACATTCACCCCCCCCCCCCCCTCCCCAAAACCCTCCACCCTTACCTTGACCATATTATCTTACTAACTTTTTCTTTAAATTGTGCCGGGGCAATCTTCCATAGCTTGGCGCCATGAACGGATATAACGAAGACACCGCATCGATCGTCACTTCTGCTCCAAAACGGGCGGTCACCTCGTCCGCCATCGGCTCTTTGCGGACGTGGAAAAAAAAGGTTCTGTTTATCACGAGGAAATGTCTCTGTGTTTCGAAAAAGAAAAGAGAAAACAAAAAAAGAGAAAAGGAACAGTAGTTTTGTGTGTTTTTTGTTGTTGTGTGCTTTATTTTATTTTGTTGTTGTTGTTGTTGTTGTTTTCATGTCTTAAGAATAGGAAAAATCAATAGGTGTATTCAAAATCGAAAAGGAAAAATATGAAATAAAATAAAACGATAATATAAATGTTGTGAACATACCCTGTTAAGATGACAGTGTTACAATAAATGAAGAGAATTGTTTATTTCTGTGTCGCGAAATAAAAAATACCTATATAGATAAAAGAATTATGTGATTAAAAATGTTATCTAAATTATTTCTTTTCTGAATTTAGAAATATATTATCAATTATTATTATAATTATCAATGATTATGATGGTGATGATGATGATGATGATGATGATGATGATGATGATGATGATGATGATGATGATGATGATGATGATGATGATGATGATGATGATGATGATGATGATGATGATGATGATGATGATGATGATGATGATTGTAATGATAATTATCATGAACTGTAAATCATTAACTGAAAATTGTGGTAACTCTTACAGTCTTAATATCCAAAAAGATATCTTCGATTATTTCCCTTACACCACAAAAGTAACACCAACATAACCTTTGACCTTCTGCCGACTGCTATGGTTTGCGCATGTGTGCTGAAATAACATTGTCTTGTTCCTCTTATACGATGTCTCGTGTTTTTATTTGCTAGAAATGTTGAACTCAAATAATGAATGTTCTAAAACAACACTATAGATAAACAAAACGATGATAATGATTGTAATATAACATAAACTGTAAATGATTAACAGAAAATTGTGGTAACTCTTACAGTCTTAATATCCAACAAGTATTTATTGATTATTTCCCTTACACCACAAAGCTACACCAACATAACTTTTGACCTTTTGCCGCTCTGCTATGGTTTGCGTATGTGTGCAGAAATAACAATTTCTTGTTCCTCTCAGAAGATGTCTCTTGTTTTAATTTTATTGTCGGCTAGAAATTTTGAACTAAAATAACGATTTTGCTAAAACATGACTACAGACAAACAAAACAATGATGATGTTGATTGTTATATCATAAACTGTAAATCATCAACTGAAAATATTGGTAACTCTTGCAGTCTTAAAATCCAACAAAGTATCTAGTGATTATTTCCCTTACACCACAAAAGCCAATAATTACAACTTTTGCCATTGTGCCGCTTCGCTATTGTTTGCGCGTGCGTGGCTGCGTTCTAAAATAACAATTTCTTGTTCCTCTCAGAAGATGTTTCGTGTTTTAATTTTGTTGTTTGCTTGGAATGTTGAACTAAAATAATGAATGTACTAAAACAAAACAATGATGATGATGATGATGATGATGATGATGATGATGATGATGATGATGATGATGATGATGATGGTTTGGTTGGTTGGGTTTTAACGTCCAACGTCAGCAACTTATAGGCTATATCGTGGACGGGCCCCAAGACGGGCGTCTGACAATTTTATGTGCTGCCACACACGAGACAGGGTGGGGATACCATGACTCCTGTCTCAGCCGGTCACATTATACTGACACCGACCCAACCAGTAGGGATTGCAACAGCCAGGATTCGAACTCGGGACCTTTTGCGTCGGAAGCCGATGTTCTACCCCTGGACCACCGCGCCCCCCGATGATGATGATGATGATGATGATGATGATGATGATGATGATGATGATGATGATGATGATGATGATGATGATGATGATGATGATGATGATGATGATGATGATGAGATGATGATGATAATGATGATGATGATGATGATGATGATGATGATGATGATGATGATGATGATGATGATGATGATGATGATGATGATGATGATGATGATGATGATGATGATGATGATGATGATGATGATGATGATGATGATGATGATGATGATGATGATGATGATGATGATGATGATGATGATGATGATGATGATGATGGTGATGGTGATGATGATGATGATGATGATAGTGTACACTGTAGGCCTACCTACCCAGATCACTGCAATAAACTGGCCATTTTCTTCAACGTCGACGGCTAATCTCAGGTAACCTTCGGGCAGCGTGTGAGGTCCGAGTGTCAGGAGTGGGGTAGTCAGGCTCACCTCACAGGGTTCCAACGCATCCATCGAATTCAATTCGGACAGATCGATCTACAGTTTTCAAAAACAAAAAACCGATACATACTCTGTGTGTATGTATGTGTGTGTGTGTGTGTGTGTGTGGCGTGAAAAGGATAGAGGAGTCCTTGTGATAGCCGGGCCGATGACAAAACGAAGCGAGCGATGGTTAAGGGGTTCTGCGCCGGCGTCCAATCATAGCTCTCTCCTAGACTTACAGAGCCAATGAGCGATCAGAAAGCCTCAGGCTTTAGGGGCGTGGTCTTGACATCCGCTATCGTCGTGTAAAGTCTAGCTGTTTACGTTGGAAGCCATTAAGGATCCAACCATAACATCATCTCAGAAATGCCTCTGGCTTCCTTAGCTTTAGAAAATGGACTCACCGAAATTAAAACAACGCATTCTGCATAAAAACCGTAGTCTAACTGCGATGGTAAATCTTAATGTGAAATCTACCTGAAAATTAAAATTGTTTCGTTCGTTTCGTAATTTAAAAGCCTGGAAGCATCACTCTCTTCATACATACACACAATGGGCATTAGGAATCACCACAGCAGTGGTATAACATTTCTAGAGTATCCTAAATCTTTGATATTTTTAGAAGTAGATAGGACACTATGCAACTGAGGTGCGGAATTGTATAGGTGGTGTGTTCTTAGGTGAGTCAGTGAATGTGTCTTGTGCTGGCAAGCAGGAGGTCCGCGGTTGAATCTACTTAATGGTGTAAATAACAATAGGTGACGTTCAATAGAATCTTACACCTATTTTGGGACCTTTTAACCCCCCCCCCCCTTCAAAACCCAAAAACTCCCCCCCCCCCCCCTCCCCTTTTTTATGCGCGACTGGTGCTTTTAAACAGGATAGATAGTACCCGATCTATTTTTTACTAGGGTGCAAAGTTATAATGAACGGCCCCACAGGAAACAAACTACACTGGTTCTTACCGTCCCAACCTGATGTTCTGTCAAACAGCTCTCGGTCGTATTAAACCCGCTTATAAGGTACAGGCGGAAACTATACGTGTAGTTTACATGATATGTTGGAATCTGGAGGAAATTTAATGTACATGTAATAATTAGCATTTGAACATTTTAAATACAAACACTTTATCGAGGCCTTTAGTTTTAAGATGTTCCTGGCTAGCATTGGAATTTATGTCACTCTTTTGATGATTTCTCTTTCACACCTTTCACTCGAGTATATTTAGCTTTCCTTGTTTCATAATAATATCCCATTTGAAATAAGAGGTAGATCTACATTTATTATATGCAATTACTGGATTAGTATCGAAGATGGGTTTCTATGTTGTTTAATTTTCAGATAACTTTAATCAAATTCATCATTTTGAAGCATCGAAAATTATAAGCCTGTACTACCTGTACTACCTGTACTACCTGTACTACCTGTACTACCTGTACTACCTGTACTACCTGTACTACCTGTACTACCTGTACTACCTGTACTCCTGTATTACCTGTACTCCTGTACTACCTGTACTACCTGTACTACCTGTACTACCTGTACTACCTGTATTACCTGTACTGCCTGTAGTACTGACCTGTGTACGGCCCTGACCCGTCGTTCACAGTGACCACCGTGTGCAGGACCTGGGGGTCTGTAACTCCGGCTGTCACAGCTGTCGTGATGTTTCTCCCAGAACCAGACAGCTCCGCGTGGACCGTGAACATCTCGCCAATTTTACTTCCCTGAAAGAAAAACAAAGCAGTTTTTGATTATTGTAAAGACACGAAATTATTGAGAAGTTCTACGTCCCCAGCTCGTGTAAAGAATCATATTCTGAGACGGGCCCCCCGTTTGAGATACGAAGCTCGGATTTCCTTCTAAGGATGTTAGAGATTCGTCCATACCACTTTACTAGGGTTCCTGTCTCTAGTGGTCACTCCACAAAACAGTACGGTACATGGATTGTACAAGAAGATTTCATTACCAATAAATATTTGGTCGGTACGGCAAACAGAGCCAAGTATTTCTCCTGATCGCGCGTTGTTTCTTTGCCGTACCACATGTCTCTGACTCTGTACTCGTTGAGCTGTAGTTGGCAGCTGTACATGCTCCTGGAATCCAGAAGTACTCTAAGGAAGGGGATTCCACAAGTTTACTTTGTGGTAGGCGTTATTTGGTTAATCACTTATTTCAAAAGGAACCACAAACTTGAAAATGAAATCACATTCTATAGAATATTTTTGAGAGAATGGAAGTGGAAAAAAACAACTACAGAGAAGATGGAGCAACAATTCCTCATTATTAATGAAATTCTCATAATTAAAGCAATAAAAAATGGAGAACAAATAAGCCAAAAGGTTTGCCGATTTTTTTTTTTTGAACGGAACAGAGAATTCACAGCCATCAACAACTTAACACAAGACACAAGCAGTCGACTTTTTAATTCTAACTAACACTATACCTTTCTCTCTAATAAAAAGCCACCGAGGATATTAACGCCACAACACTGGCTTCAGTCAATGGGTCGGAGGAAATCACTATAGAGGTAAGCCGTGTTTATGCCCACTCACCTAACACTTGATTCTTATAATTTTCGATGCTTCAAAATGATGAATTTGATTAAAGTTATCTGAAAATTAAACAACATAGAAACCCATCTTCGATACTAATCCAGTAATTGCATATAATAAATGTAGATCTACCTCTTATTTCAAATGGGATATTATTATGAAACAAGGAAAGCTAAATATACTCGAGTGAAAGGTGTGAAAGAGAAATCATCAAAAGAGTGACATAAATTCCAATGCTAGCCAGGAACATCTTAAAACTAAAGGCCTCGATAAAGTGTTTGTATTTAAAATGTTCAAATGCTAATTATTACATGTACTTTTTAAATACAAACACTTTATCGAGGCCTTTAGTTTTAAGATGTTCCTGGCTAGCATTGGAATTTATGTCACTCTTTTGATGATTTCTCTTTCACACCTTTCACTCGAGTATATTTAGCTTTCCTTGTTTCATAATAATATCCCATTTGAAATAAGAGGTAGATCTACATTTATTATATGCAATTACTGGATTAGTATCGAAGATGGGTTTCTATGTTGTTTAATTTTCAGATAACTTTAATCAAATTCATCATTTTGAAGCATCGAAAATTATAAGGATCAAGTGTTAGGTGAGTGGGCATAAACACGGCTTACCTCTATAGTGATTTCCTCCGACCCATTGACTGAAGCCAGTGTTGTGGCGTTAATATCCTCGGTGGCTTTTTATTAGAGAGAAAGGTATAGTGTTAGTTAGAATTAAAAAGTCGACTGCTTGTGTCTTGTGTTAAGTTGTTGGCTGTGAATTCTCTGTTCCGTTAAAAAAAAAATCGGCAAACCTTTTGGCTTATTTGTTCTCCATTTTTTATTGCTTTAATTATGAGAATTTCATTAATAATGAGGAATTGTTGCTCCATCTTCTCTGTGGTTGTTTTTTTCCACTTCCATTCTCTCAAAAATATTCTATAGAATGTGATTTCATTTTCAAGTTTGTGGTTCCTTTTGAAATAAGTGATTAACCAAATAACGCCTACCACAAAGTAAACTTGTGGAATCATACTTTCTCCCCGAGAAATCCATGACTATTTGACAGTCTCTGTTTTCCCTATGGTTTTCATTATTGCAAGACATGTACTGCCTGTACCACATGTACTTCCTGTACTACCTGTATTACCTGTACCACCTGTACTGCCTGTATTACCTGTACTACCTGTACTACCTGTACTACCTGTACTACCTGTACTACCTGTACCACCTGTACTACCTGTACTACCTGTACCACCTGTACTACCTGTACCACCTGTACTACCTGTAACCTGTCCTGTATACCTGTACTACCTGTTCTACCTGTACTACCTGTACTACCTGTACTACTGTACTACCTGTATTACCTGTACTCCTGTACCACCTGTACTACCTGTCCTTCTAAGGATGTTAGAGATTCGTCCATACCACTTTACTAGGGTTCCTGTCTCTAGTGGTCACTCCACAAAACAGTACGGTACATGGATTGTACAAGAAGATTTCATTACCAATAAATATTTGGTCGGTACGGCAAACAGAGCCAAGTATTTCTCCTGATCGCGCGTTGTTTCTTTGCCGTACCACATGTCTCTGACTCTGTACTCGTTGAGCTGTAGTTGGCAGCTGTACATGCTCCTGGAATCCAGAAGTACTCTAAGGAAGGGGATTGGGGGGGGGGGAGGTGGGAGGAAGGAACATCCTCGGTAAACCAACGAAAATATTATGTGTAAATTATTACGACGTAAGAGAACAATAATTTTGCCTCATTTTTAAATATAGTTTATGAACTGACATGGATCACAGAAACAACACATAATTACATAATTATGGCAGAAAGACACGCAGAGAGCACAGATCAAGGGTCGAGAAAGCTTCTGAAATGTCACAGACGAAGAACTGGGACACGCAACGGCCATAATTTAGGTCAAGTTTTTATTGTGGGTGTTATTCAACACAGCATTTCTTTTTTAACAATAACTATCTAAAATTTTAAAAGGTTACAACTGATTTAACAAGACTGATAAATCTTGATGGACTAGAAATAGAATATTAAATATCTCGCCGGAAAGGGAAAGGTATCCCCGGGGGGAACCAAGAAGGAGTTACACAGCCAATGAAAAGGGCGTCGTCATTCCCCTCTAAAGTAATCATTGATCCAAGATGTACAATAGAATACTAAGAGGTGGCAATCTTAATGTTAAGAGATGAAAAAAGAGAGACTAATGCAAAGAGGGCGAGAGAGAGAGAGATAGGGGGGAGAGAGAGAGAGAGAGAGAGAGAGAGAGAGAGAGAGAGAGAGAGAGAGAGAGAGAGAGAGAGAGAGAGAGAGAGAGAGAGAGAGGGAGAGAGAGAGAGAGTTAGAGGTGAGAGGGGAGAGAGAGAGGAGAGAGAGACAAAGAGAAATAGAGAGAGAGGGGGAAAGAGACACAGAGAGAGAGAAAGAGAGGGAGAGAGAGAGGGGGGAGAGAGAAAGAGAGAGAGATAGAGAGAGAAGGAGAGAGAGAGAAGGGTGGAGGAAAGAAGAAAATACCCAGGATGGAAAGAAGAGGGAGAGACTTGTTTGGACGTATTAAAAACAAGTTATAATAGAAGAAAAAAATATATGATTGTAACCAAACTAACTCAACACGCAGTTGTTCTTGCAAGTAGCGTGGTTCAAACATGATGTTGATGTACATGATGTGTCCATACATGTGTTGATCATCAGTGATTAGGGTGAAACCTTCAAGTGGGAAGAAAAGAGACAAAGACTATGTAAAAAAAAAACAAAAAAAAAAAACATATTTTGATGATGGTTAAAAATAATTAACATAGGGTCTTATTATCCGTGTATCGATGATTTGTTGGGGAAGATGAAAGAAATAATTAGCTGAACATTGACAAAAACTGAATAGAAGAAATGCAATTAAGTTAGTATTGGAATTTGCTTTTAGACATCTTCCCATTAGTGTCCTTAAACGCGCGCGCGTCTGTGTATTTGACTGAATAAACATTGAATTGAATTGATTTGTGTATAAACTATGAGTGTGTGAAGCCTACTCTCTGGCTATTTGTATGTCACTATGTTGTCAGAACGGTGCATCCAAACAAAAGACTGTCTGCTCGCAGCTTGTGAAGACTTGTCGAACGAGCTGCCATTCATTGTTTGATTTTTGCTGGCTATACGGACGGCAAAATGTGCCTCTAAAGGACAAATGTCTTGTCATATCTTAGACTATTAGGCCTACTGTAAGGTTATAAACTTTTTCTCAAACTTACCTTCCGTGTGGAAAACTAGATACGAAATATGAACCAGTCGGAGGAACTTGGCGACAGCTGACATCTCTTGGTCTCTACCCCTGATCTTCACTTCTGGCAAGGCTAAGTAAGAAGCTAAAGGAAAATGAGAGACTTTCAAAAAATAATTACATGGATCTATAGTATTATAACGTTACAAAATAAATGCACTGTAATTATTATTTTGTTTTGTTTACTATACTCTCTTGACAAATCTCGTATCTACATAGCAATTATACTGCCGCGATAAGAAGTGACAAAAGTACCGGTTATACAGGACGCTGAAGATAATAATAATGATGATGATGATGATGATGATGATGATGATGATGATGATGATGATGATGATGATGATGATGATGATGATGATGATGATGATGATGGTGATAATGATTATGGTGACGATAATGATGATGATGATGATGATGATGATGATGATGATGATGATGATGATGATGATGATGATGATGATGATGATGATGATGATGATGATGGTGATAATGATTATGGTGACGATAATGATGATGATGATGATGATGATGATGATGATGATGATGATGATGATGATGATGATGATGATGATGATGATGATGATGATGATGATGGTGATAATGATTATGGTGACGATAATGATGATGATGATGATGATGATGATGATGATGATGATGATGATGATGATGATGATGATGATGATGATGATGATGATGATGATGATGGTGATAATGATTATGGTGACGATAATGATGATGATGATGATGATGATGATGATGATGATGATGATGATGATGATGATGATGATGATGATGATGATGATGATGATGATGATGGTGATAATGATTATGGTGACGATAATGATGATGATGATGATGATGATGATGATGATGATGATGATGATGATGATGATGATGATGATGATGATGATGATGATGATGATGATGGTGATAATGATTATGGTGACGATAATGATGATGATGATGATGATGATGATGATGATGATGATGATGATGATGATGATGATGATGATGATGATGATGATGATGATGATGATGGTGATAATGATTATGGTGACGATAATGATGATGATGATGATGATGATGATGATGATGATGATGATGATGATGATGATGATGATGATGATGATGATGATGATGATGATGATGATGATTATGGGTATGATGATGATGATGATGATGATGATGATGATGATGATGATGATGATGATGATGATGATGATGATGATGATGATGATGATGATGATGATTGTTATGATATGAATTTTTTGTTATACGTGTAAATTGTTATGGCATGTTTACAATGAAGGTGATGATGGTTTACACCTTAGGTTTCGCTGAAAGATCAATACCTAACGGTGTACTTTTATTCTCTGTGATTTTCTCTTTGGAAATTCAACGAAAAAAGCGGGTGACAAAAGAATCACAATTATTTTACTAAGTGTAAAAGCAGGCCTAACGTAGGCCTACATTATACTGTATAGATACGCGAAACTGAAGGCAGGACATCATTCTGCTTTTGTCGCTTGTATAATTTGCAAAAGACAAATTGCCCTAAACAAAGTAAAAACTACCAAAACTTGTTTGAAAAGACAATGGCACCCTTCCAGATCGAGGCTTCTGAGTTTCGCCCTTCAAAATCATAGAAACGTCGTTTCTAAATCTCTGTTGACAAATTTTGCGCATGTAATGAGACAGAAGCATAAGACAGTCTCATTGGCTAATAATGATCACCAGGCCTTACCTCTAGATCTAGATATAAAGATATTAATCCTAACTTATTTAAATCAATGCATAATTAGATTTAATTTTTATAGATTCGCTAGATCTTGTAAAAGTCATAAATATGTAGATCTAGATTAGTGTCTAGATCTTATTCTAGCATTGTCTCTTGTTGCTTCTCAATCTAGGCTTAAAATAAAGACAATATTTTCGGGTTCCTTTTCTAAATTTCCATACTTTAATACTGTCATTACCAGGAAGTAAAGGAAAAGGCGTTCAAAACTTCTGCTTTCTCGTGCAAAGCAGGAATTCGTTCATCCTGGAGTCATCTCTGAAGAAGTCGGCGTCAAATTAAATGCAAACAATTCATCCCTGTTTTGGGCTTTTCCTGAACATTCTGAAAGCCTTCTGCCTGTCAAGTCTTCCAAACATTAATTTTTCTTCTTTTTTTTTTTTGAAATTGCGTTAAAATAATGAAAAACTATAGGATCATTTTTATGCGAGGCTTGGGCAATCTGCAAACAGAGTCACCATAGAAGAAACTGGAGGCAGTGTCCGTTGCGCGTGGAAAGTTTCCAAAACAAAAATCCCACCTTAGGACGGGATAAGTTCGATAAGTTCAAGCTTTCACCCTGTGGGCGGCCTTATGTTTGCCTAAACAGGCCTTGTCGCTCATTAGAATTGTCCCCAAGCTCTTGGGCACTAAATGGACTTCCCAAATTAGGGCAGTCGGTAGAGTAGTCCCAAGAGGGTGGGTTGATTCGTTGCCTAACTTCCAACTTTAGCACTATATAATATGCTATACATATTATGGACATGTCCCATGACTAACGTCTGACACTTGAGTTTTTAGGTACTGCCACACACGACAGTGCTGGAAGACCTGGACTCCTGTCTTGGCCGGTCGCATTATATAATTATACTGACACCGGGGACGAAATCGGACAAAAAAGTGTTGAGTTTCGAACCGGGAACCACCGGATTTGGAGACCAATGCTCTACAAATCGAGTTATGCCTTGGGTTTTATGTGGTTCCTCCTATAACACTCTGGTTTAATTTTTAGTGATTGAAAGCGGGTATGGAAGCTTTGTTGGAAGTTGTATAAGCATAAATAGTGCAAAGTTTTCAGAGCTACAGGTACTTCTTCGTCAATATGGTTTCGGCGGGCAATATTTCCTGGGAGTGCCTTAGTATAAGCCATAGGGTCAATGCTGAAACCCTTCACCCCTGCTTATTTTTCTATGTCTCCCTTTCAACGGAGTTATTTCTCTTTGAGTATATAATTTTGGCCGGCATAAACCTTTTTTTTTTCTGTGCAAATTTTCACTTTTTATTTATCATTCTGCTTGCATAGCCATTTGTCCTTACGGTATATTACTTTGCTTCCATTGAAAATTTTCTGATGTCCATTTGTTGTACTTCTTAGGTTTGGAATCTCGCTATATCTAAATTTATAAATTCAAAGTGCATGTTCGCCCATGAAAAAAACGAACCCATGTTATCTCTCTAAAAGAGAGAATCATGTTTTTTTTTATTTAAAAAAAATTGTTTCTAAATTTTCAATACTGTCATTAATAGAAGGTAACATAAAGACGTTCAAAATGTCTACCTTTTTCATGGAAATGGTCTATTTTTCATATTTTTAGATTTCTTATTGTTTTAAGTGGTCTAGCGATGGGTTTTGATTACAAAGAAAATACGAAAATATGCCATGGCGTGTGTGTTGGCAGCTCTAACACGTGTAGGCGATGTTTGTTATTTAGCGTCTAACGTCAACACCTTTTTTCAGCTGTAAGCTGTGCTATTAATATTAGCAATGTATACAGTTACATGTGCTGTTAAGTTGTTGTTTTGTTTAAGACCCAATAAATATAACAGATTTTTCAAGATAACTAATGAAAACTAAATTAATATTCTTACAATTCATGATTTAAATAAAGAACAACAACAAACAAAGAAAAAAAAATGAAGGGTAAAAAAGAAGATGGAAAAAACCTGTATACATTTCAAATATGAACACCTATTTTGGTGCACATTTTATTATCATTATGTAATTGCGTCATACATAAAATTAAGTCATAAATTAACAGTACCATAACCCTTTTATATTCTAGTAACACATTTGTAGAATACATGAACTCTTGGCATCAATCAAACCCAAACCAGTAAAATGCTCCACACCTGGCACTCAGCTCACATGTCTCTCACAGGTAACTCTCGCTCATCATTCCATTTTCTCTCTTGAACATTTCGCAAACTTAACCAAGACCCACAACCCCTTCCCACACACAAAATAAATCGCAGCTACAATGTTATTTTCTCGTCAATGCCATGATCAGACAGTAGCAACAAAGGCTACAATTACCCAATAAATTTTAACAAATATGCCTTCAAGTTCTGGTGATTTAACTATATGCTAATGGAAATAATTATGGCGTTTTTGTATTTTATCTAGAAGTATATTCCATGAAAGCTATATTAAAAAAATCTATTAATCTGTACATGTAACATTTATTTGCCATAAATCACATGCATCAATTACTAGACAGGATTACAAAGTGCTGCAGGTGACCGAATCCACTGCCTTGTATCAACAGCTATGACTAGCATCTCGAGGCCATTTGGATGCAAAGGAATGTTTAATTAAATGCTACAGACTTTCAAGGTTTCCATTAAAAAAAAAAAGCAATGAAAACAAGTACAAATGTATATGTACTGAGGTGAACTGGTCATGTGATGTTTATTTAAAATTATGAAAACAAAATTCCAAGGTTCATATCTAAAGTCATGCTTTTGATTCATGTCTCCTTGTATATTAAAATTTTTTTTTACTTGTGTGAAAGTATGCAACAAACTCTAACCTTATTTAAATTTGAATACGAAAATTTTCATCTGTTGCCTAAAAATCTGAGCCACTGTTCCTTTACACATCACCACCTTCTTACCCTTATGTTAAAAACATATTTCATGAAAGTATGGACCCTCTGCCAATTAAAATCTAAAATTTAGGGATGGAGGCAAATATGTCAGAAGAATATCGGGAGTAGGAGAACCACAGCCGCAGGTTTATCCTCGGGTGTATTTGCCCCAGATGTGTAGCATGAAAACGGAGGCGATGAAGATGAGGGACATGACGAGGACAGGAACAGGTCCACTGTGAAAAGAAAAAAGAAAAATCACAATAAAATTAATGCATGATCAACAGATTCTTTTTAAAAGTGTATACTCGTGTACATTATTTAGATCTTTTTGTAACAAATTAAGGCCTCTCAGAATATATATTTGATTAGGGAATTAAACACTTTTAAGAGTAACTGCAACATGTTGGGGAGAAACTAAAAACATGCCCCCACTTGACTTCTCCTCCAATATTCCCGTCTTGGACCCAACAGAGCACATACATGTATTGAAATAAATAAATGCCTTTAATGTCATAACATTGTGAATAACAGATTAAAATACAGTCAGTAGAAAAAAATATACATATTCCTGTGTTATGAACCCTATTTGAGAAACTATAAACATGCAAAATTGTAGTACTTAAACATTTTTGGGGAAGTTGGCCAATACGGGGGGAGAACAATTTTAGAGAGAGAGAGAAAGAGCAAGACGTACACTTTGATCCCGGGTGAGTCCTCAGTGTAGAACCTCCACATGCCAGCACTGCTGCCTGCAGCCTTGCGGGCTCCTCCTCCACCAGATGCTGGGGCTTTCCTGGAACAGAGGGAGGAAAAACTCAAGTCTCAAGTACTTTTACGTTCATAATTGACCCTCATCATATATATATATAATATATATTTTGTACCCTATTTTGTACAGTGGAAACCTCATAATTCAAATTGCTTGGAAATTAACCTTCGAATTGCAGAAAGGCACATACATAAACCACAAAATGTTTTAAAATTAGTAGACAGAATTTTACCTTTTTTGAGAAACGTTAAAGATAGTTTCCTTTTGTTTTCTTTCTATAGCAAGCTTCTCCCCCAACCCCATTTCTTTAAAAGACATGTCATGGGCAGCAATGAGCATTGAATCCTGTGACAGGTAGTACTTTTGTAATGCATATTGGTGATGTGAGTTTCGAATTGAGAGAATCACACCAGAAAAACTTCAAATTATTTGTCTGGTTTTAGTAGACCCAAAGAGAGAAAAATAACCTATTCTCTTGCACAATTTGGTTTATGAGAAATTCAAATTCTCAAACTTCGTTTTGTCAGGTTTTCACTATATGTTTTAACGTCTCTGTATGCTTAAATAAAAAACGCAACAAAATGTCAAAATAGATATTTGTTGAATGCATGTAATTTTGAAGAATGAATTTACAATTAAGACAAAACAAAACACCTTGAGGCATTTTCTTACCCCCACCTCTCAGCTGTCAATTTTATCATGGCTTAGGGTTTGTATTGACCTCAAAATATTTTAGTGCAATCTGCTTCGATAAGCCACTTGAGAGGACTGCCTCGAAATTTTATTTTATGAGTTCATATTTAACAGTGACTATAGAACTATAGAGCCTGTGAAGGTCACACAAATAGTTCATATATACAGTTCAACTGCTCTGATATATAGGGGACAGAGCCTTTTCCTCAGTCAGTCAATTTTTTGTAAAACATTTAGAAGGGACAGATATATATCTGTTTTCAATGTTAACAGCAAAGGCTAAAATCTGGATCCTCTTAATTATCTTAAAAAGAGTGAAATTTAAAAAAAAAAAACAGGACTTTTGTTTCAATGTAAGTACATGCACAGATTATTAAATCAGCTGGCTCTAGTGGCATTGACGCTACAAAATTTTAAATCAAGCAAAACTAGGGCTTAGTTTGTCCGCATCTAGGCTATCTTGTGCACTGGTCCCAATACTAGTGTTAAAAAATTTTACCATTTACAACTATTCTTGTTCTCTCTAGTCGGCTCAAAACCTGTTAATCACTCCCTGGAACTTACATTATATCTAAGATGTTTTCTTTATATAATCATAACCACATGACAGATAATTGTTCTGAATTAGAGAGCAGTAGTTGCAGTTCCTGTTTTAAACTCAACTCGAGCATCAGTCTTTGTAAAAGATTAATCAGGAGCCCTATAGAACAAAGAATCCCTCGTAAAATCTAATGAGTAACCAGCTATAATAGAATAAACCGTCAGATAGCTATTAGGCTCACCTTTGTCTGGCCGTGGTGCCCCCAGACGATCTTGGTGTGATAGATTTTGAAGCGCCGCTGCGACCACCGCCTCCGACTGATGTTGAGCTGGCTGAGGGCTGTGGGAGATACAGAGTAGCATCATCAACAAGATTGGAAATTAAAATGTAAAAGAAAGGACATTGCAGATCAGTGCTCATTCCACAATTACTTTAATAGTGATTTTAAAAACAGTTTGATAATCAACAGAAATCATTTCTTAATAAAAAGAGGTGATTGGTGCCTTTTTCAGTTAGGAAAAAAAGACCATGCAATTATTTTAAAAAATTAACAAGAAGTTTCATTAAAAATAAATAAATTAGGCAACTGCAGAACAAATGTGTTGATGAGGTTGTATACATGTGCCAATGTTCTAAATTTTAGCAGACTTAGTATGGCAAGTACAAGAGTTAGTGAGATAGAGAGAAATAGCTAAGGACAGAGAGAGATAGAACTTTAACATTAATAACAAGAAGCTTTAAATAGTCAGTTTTGATGGATAGATAAAAATCACAGTTTTGCATATCTGAAATGCAGAAACACATTATTCTATCGATATGCATTCCTGATCTATTAAGTGCAAGATTAAACGTCTTCTAGATCCATTCTATAATCTATGTCCCAAGAGAAAGGTCCTAGATAGAGTAGATATATATAGACCTGACAAACATATAAACCCGCAACCATTTGGTTAGAAACTTTGGACCACCACTCTACCCCCCCCCTCCACCATCTCCTCTCATTCATTTGAATTTAATACAAGTACCCTACAAGGACCAAACACAAAGATCCAGAATATTTAGAGTCGTACATCTAGAGATCTAGAGTCTAGAGTTACATCTAGAGTGTACTACTAGTGGTACGCGATATTACTTTGAGAGAAAGAGAATCTAGATCTAGTGTCATATGAAAATGTTTTTTTCTACATCTAGACCTAGACTTAGTTATCGTTGATAATCAACCTATTTCTAGATCTAGATCCAGATCTGGTCTTTAGAATCATTGGTTCAGGTTGAGATCAGACGATTAGCCAGCTCTTGAGTCTTGTGACAAGTGAACACAGTAACAAACGATTATAGATCTAGAACTGAATGTACAATCTACGAGTAGAGAGACAGAATTCAATTTAAGTTAATCATTCAAGCACTAGATTAACTCAAAGAACCGCTTTACTTACAAGAGCCATGTTGATAGATGCCGGTACTGGTTGTAAAAAATGAGAAAAGAGAATGATGTGGAACACTGTGTTCAGGTGTTGATGAACCTGAGAGATGCAAGAGCGAAAAGAAAACCGGAAGTGTATAGCTCCCGATCTCTGCCACGTATCCGGTAAGGGGCCAACCCTTTTTGTTGCACGGGGCGGCTTCTGCCACATCACCCGCATTCAGTCATTTAGATACGGGAAAGAAAGAAAACTTTTTAAATGATAACGATTCAGAAATATATTTTATTACTGGGAAAAGTTTAAAATTTAAACGATCGAGTAATTCTTAAATGTTTCCCATTTTTATTGAAAAAAAGCCGTAAAACAAAATACTTAGTCTGATTTAAAAGCAAACTGTAACACTGTTGGACTATGTAAGGGTTACAATCGTATTATTGATGTGCAATATCACTTTTTATTTGTTATTCCCCTTTGAACGTTTCCACGCTAACTCATCAACTGTCGCCATACCGGATCCCTCAGAGGAACCTAGGAGACGTTAAACCCGGAGAGAGAGAGAGAGAGAGAGAGAGAGAGAGAGAGAGAGAGAGAAATTTCCCATAATAATTTATTCTAAATTCCACTCGCCGTAGAGGATCTATCCCCTGTGCTGCTTACAGTTGAAATTAATCTCTCTCTCTCTCTCTCTCTCTCTCTCTCTCTCTCTCTCTCTCTCTCTCTCTCTCTGTATACAAAGAGCATGTTTGCTTAACTAAACTTAGTTCTTATACATAATTTTACCTCCCCTCCCCATTTCTCAAAACATAAGCACACATTGCATCTTAGATTTGATCCCTGCAAGCGGTCAGTCAAACTGGAATAATAAATTTCTCCCTCCCTTAACCCCACCTTTAGTTTCTCTGGGTATGTTTGTAGAGCCCATTTATTCTTACTATTAATTTTGTGGGGAGAAAAAACGTTCTTTGGATATTGATACTGTAAAAAAATTCATATGAATGATTACGATATCCAATCAACGTCGCCTCCTGACAGTCTTCCAGTTGTGATTAGTGCTGCTACTGCTACAAGCGCAGCTGCTACTAGATTGTCTTTTACAAAAAATTTCGGCATATACTACTGATGCCACTGCTCCTGCTGCTGCTGCTACTGCTGCTACTGCTGCTGCTACTGCTGCTACTGTTGCTACTGCTGCTGCTACTGCTGCTGCTACTGCTACTGCTGCTGCTGCTACTGCTGCTACTGCTGCTGCTACTGCTACTACTGCTGCTGCTGCTGCTGCTGCTGCTACTGCTGCTGCTGCTGCTCGAGGATCGAACCCGCACCTTTTACTCGGCACCCATCGCCTTGCCAAGGCGAAGACCAGTGTACTACTATTACAACGACGAAGACTACTTCTACTTCCACCACTAGTACTACCCACAGATTGCTACTAATATAAATATGTGTACTGCCTCCACTACTACCATACACGTAATTATTGCCGTAGGATTATAACTTCCAATAGGAATATGTTGGAAAGCGTGGTAACGCTGGGGCCAAGGCGTTGGTCTCCTATGTAGGAGGCCAGGAGTTCGAAACCCAGTGAAGTCACATTTCTCCCTACTAGTTGTGTTGGTTCAGTTTAATGTAATGGGACACTTATCGGATATCTCGGTCTGAGGTCGCTACAGATGATCTTTATTGAGACATGTGGAAACTTTAAACTTGGGCGCAGCTTCGTTTTCTCTGACCAAAACTTGTCAATGATTATATTAAGTCAGTCCCCCCCCCCCTTTTCCCCAATTTTCCCATAAAACCCACAACACTTAATGTGCAATTTTATTTCTCTAAATCAATGTGTTTTTCATTGTTGCCACTCATGCGGGTTTGCATGGTTTCAGCCTGAATCAAATTATCTTCTCATGGATGCACTGCGATAGAAGCCCATGGCCCGACGTGCATAATTATCGCCCCTTAATAAATTATTATCGGTTCTAACAATATTGCTAGCATCCAAGTAACCCAATGGCATGCCACACTTAATCTCTATAACTATCCAAAACATAGTGCCAGTTATTGAGTTAGCATAGTCATTGGTGCTATCGAATGACAACTAGAATGTATATACAAAGTTCGAACCTTAACGAGTAATTCCGTTTCCACATATTCTTTTGGAAACCTAGCAGGTCACATTATACTGACACTGTCTATCCCAACCAGCTGGGGACCAAATACGAAAAATGAATTATGACTGATCGTATGGTCGAATCGGCGATCCTCCCGATTGACACCCCAACTCTTTACCACCTCCGTCACCTCGCCCATCACCCTCTCTAAAAAAACTGATCCCGCAACTTAATCCCGTTCTCCGCAGGATATCTGCTTGATCCACTTAGGTCATTTCACTTCCGGAGCAGGGGGGAGAACTCAGCCCATCAAGAGTCGCGAGTTGTGTTATTTCTGTCCCAGCATGCAATGCAAATCCTATCGGGGCTGCCCCGAGAATGCCTCCCCACCCCGCGCCTAGGCTAGTCTGGCTAGGCTAGATCTAGATTTCTACAGAAACCACTCGGACTCATTGCAGGCCTTACGATCACGGGATCCAACGTAAAACGAAGGCGATATGTAAGGGAATTCGCGCTAGCATCCAATCAGAGCTCTATCCTAGACTTGCGTTGCCAATGAGCGATCAGACAACCCTATGCATAGATGGACTTGATTATGTCATCGTTTAATGTCGTATCGATCGCAAAACCTCTTCCAGTTAGCGCTCGGAGTCATTGCTTCGCTCGCTCGTTCAAAGCGCCCCCTATGTCACTCTTTGCATGCTGATCATGGACATGAAAGAGGGACATAATTCGAACTTGATCAAACGGTATTTCCGCCCAGCCGTCAGGTCGATTGCTAGTAATGGCCCTTGATGATGCCTCTCCCAGTTGCCCTGGACCGCTCGAGTGAGGGCAATCATGAGGCGCCGCCGGCCTTCAGAGACGAGAAGTTAGAGCGCTCTCCCGCCCGTGCTGGGTCCGGCAGAAGTAGAGGGAAGGGAGAGAACTGCGTTTGGCTTCGGCTAGCAACGGGCCACTAATTATAGAGCGCGGATGGGCCTTCAATCATCGAGAGAAAATCAGGAAGGGAAATTTGAAGTGGATAGAGAATAAAAAAGAAGGAAAAAGAAGAGGGGAAAATATCGGCGGTTAGAGTACAACTGATGTGAGGTGGAGGTAATAAATCGTTTGAACAGGATAGGAAGATATGGAAGCAGAGTCCAGTTAACGTGAGCGGTTGAAATATGAAGAAAAATAGGATGTTATTGGAATGCGAGGTTTGAGATAGAGAGATAGAGACTGTTTTGTCTGTCATAAATAGATAAAATAATTCTATTTTATATAGCCAGATGGGATGGATGGATAGATAGACAGATAGACATAGACTTAGAAAGATAGACAGATAGGTATAGAGACATAGAATTCGATAGATAGATAGATGGATAGATAGATGGATGATAGATAGATAGATAGATAGATAGATAGATAGATAGATAGATAGATAGATAGATAGATAGATAGATAGATAGATAGATATTGGGACGGTTTCGCCCCTATCAAAGGAGGTACTGTATTCAGTGTAGTAGATTTGTTACATTGGCGTGAGTTTTGTTTGTGGTAACATCTCAAACATTCATACAATATTAATGAGGCCAAGGACATTCTAAACGAATTTGGATATAATACCAAACTGGATTGCCCCAATCCCCCTTAGGAAGCCCTCAATTGATTAAAATCAACAAAACAAAAAACAACGAGATTGTCGTCATCGAAGACGAAGAAAAACAACATGTAAATTATCCTATTTTTTTGCGAGTAATTGGCACAAAACAAAGACTAGAAATACTTTAGTATGTTTCAGATAGAAGAAATACAAGTAAATTGTTATTTAGTTGACCAAATGCATAATAGGGATGCATCATACAGACCAAAGTCATGATAAAAATTACAATGCATAGCTTCAAACCCAACTATCTTTCGAAATGTACAAATATTTATAAAGGCTTAAAGTGTAAAAAAAAAACTGTGTAGTTGTTGCTGTTGTTGGTGGTGGTGGTGTTATTGTTGTTTAGTCCTGTGGTCCCTGAGCTTGCGTGTTTGCTGCATAGAGCCACGAAGAAGAAAGCAGCGGTTTTTTGTAGATAAAAAGTACAATAAAAAAAAAAAAAAAAAGCTACATTTAAATACAAATTCCTTTCTTAATTTGTGTGGCAGCTCAAATATTGTGTCCATTATGTGTTTTTTGTTTTAGTTTTGGGTGCTTTTTTAATTATTTTTTTTGTTGTTGTTGGAACCAACATTATATCTATAATCATGGTGGCGTGCAAGTGTGACTGATGATAAGGAAGAATACCTTAAACCACAAT
>RQTK01000713.1:227713-232534 GCA_003991915.1 Elysia chlorotica
TTCCATGCAGTAAAAAAAGACAAGGTAATAAGAGATGAAGAAATGTAAATAGAAAAGAGAGTCAGAGAGAGAGAGAGAGAGAGAGAGAGAGAGAGAGAGAGAGAGAGAGAGAGAGAGAAGAAAGAGAGAAGAATAACAACAGAAACGATGAAAAGAAGAAGAAGAAGAAGAAGAAGAAGAAGAAGAAGAAGAAGAAGAAGAAGAAGAAGAAGAAGAAGAAGAAGAAGAAGAAGAAGAAGAAGAAGAAGAAGAAGAAGAAGAAGAAAATTGACGCCACATTTTATTGGTTTCCCGTCATTCTCTGTGTCTCCCATATAGAACCATGAACATTGTAAATCGTCAGACATTAGTTTTGGGACCCGCCCACCGCATAGCCTTGCTATTGACGTTGGATGTTTAGAAATCAACCCACTCACTCATGATCATGAGTTAAGAACACTACCAACTGAGCCCTGACGACTCCTCATCTAATGGTCGGACACAGTTGTAGAAACCAATTTACACCTAGTTTAGTTTTTCATCCAATCATTGTTAGCAACAATACAGAACAATGGATCTTCAATTACAGTAATGTATTTTTATATGAAAACGGAAAAGGTCAAAATATGGTAGTGTTCTATGTTAGACAGAGAGCTCTAGCGTAAATCTAATAATAGATTCATCCTGGTTGCCTCAGAAATCTTTTCTTTATACATTGTACCTGTATCAGATGTCAGCAGCACGAATATAGACCTACTGCAGATACAAACCCACAGCGGAATACATACACATCTTGTACTAGCACTTAGTACAAAGATAATGTACATCTACTATAATTTGTCCTCCTCTTACTGTGAACAATAACACACTCAGATAAAAACAAAATTTTACTAGGAAAAAAAATCTTCCAAATTTCCGCAGGTACAGTAATAAAAAAAAGGTACAGATGCACAACCAAGACATCCCGTTATGATAATAATTATAACCGCCTTCTGAACTATATTCATAACTGCTCTTTGTAAACAGCCACTGCCGCAAAGTCGCTCTATGTCTTGAGCTGTATGAATTCCTGGCACAGATGCTACTCATTTTAGACATAAAAGGAACCATGTAGCGATAATCACATCGCGATGAAAAGAACAAGCACACACAATAGAGCCATGGAGCCCGTACTACAATGGAGGGGGTATTCCCGCAATCTAATACAGAGTCGAATCGCCGCGGGGGAGGAGAGGTAAATATCAAAGTGAATTAAAGTTGCAATAATTATTGTCTCTGGCTCGACTCGACTCATTGTTTTCTGAAGTTCACGATGAAACTTTTAAGAGGCTGCAGCCATTGTTAACTTAATCGCACCAAAACATTTTGAAAAGTTCATTAGGGGAGCGACGATGGTTTAGAAGGTTAGAGCTTTGGACAGGCAAGCACGGAGGCCTAGGTTCGAAACTAACCCGATAGCCCACGCTCTATGTCAGGAAATTATTCAAAGATCTTTGGACCACGTAAAACTAACACGGCCTTTTAATAAGTTCTCAATAAAACTTCGTCTTTTAAATATATATCCCCTGTATAACCTTTACGCATACATACATACACACACACGCACATACATTCATACACTCTCAAAATTAATTAATTTCTACAAGAGCAATTATATCTTCATTTTGTTCTAAACATGATATAGAAACAACAAAACAAACAGAACCCCCCCCCCCCCCCCCAACATACATTCATACACTCTCAAAATTAATTAATTTCTACAAGAGCAATTATATCTTCATTTTGTTCTAAACATGATATAGAAACAACAAAACAAACAGAACCCCCCCCCAACCCGGCCCAAAAAAACCAACAAAAAACAAACAAACAAACAAACAAAACAAAACAAAAACAACAACAAAAAAACATCAACAAACAAACAAACAATAGCAACATAACAACAACAAAAAAACTCAACATAAACAAAACAAAAACAGAAACAAAACAAATCAATAACAACAGCAACAACAACAACAGCCAAAAGAACAAGAACAAGAATAACAACAACACCAAACTTACAAACAACAAAATCAACAAAAACAGCAAATGACAGAAGTAAACAATTGAAGCCAATCAAATATCATTTATTTTAATTTAACAACAGTAACGTATAAATACCATTCACCATTCATCTTTATTTTTTATCTTCCCTTTTTTATCTTTATAACAACCCCCCCCCCCCTATCCCCACCTGTTCCCAGCCCCGCTACACACAAACAAGAAAGTATCCGCAACAACAACAAACAGAACTAAAATTGTCGCCAATTAAACCAATCAAAGACCATCCCGCTCAATAAAACTCAATTACGTCTGGTTTTAATAGCTGCCTTGCAGGCCGGAGCTCTAACGGTTCACCATCTGTGCCTCGAGACGATGCCGGGTTCTCCAGGTTCCTATATGATCTGTGTCTGTGTCTGTCTCTCCTTCAGTCTAGGATTGTCTCTGACTCTCTTTTTTTCTAGGCCTGAGCTCTAACGGTACGCCATCTGTGCCTCGAGACGATGCCGGGTTCCCCAGGTTCCCGTATGCTCTGTCTCTGTCTCTTCATCGTATAGTAAAGTGTCTGTATCTGTGTCTGTGTCTGACTCTTTTTTTTCTAGACTGGAGCTCTAACGGTGCGACCATCTGTGCCTCGAGACGATGCCGGGTTCCCCAGTTTCCTATATGCTCTGTGTCTGTCTCTGTCTCTGACTCTCCTTCAGTCTATGATTGTCTCTGTGTCTGTCTCTGACTCTCTTTTTCTAGACTGGAACTCTAACGGTACGGCCATCTGTGCCTCCGTCTGAGGAGGGAACATTCTTGGAGGGAATCCGCCCCCCTCTACATTTTCTGTTTCTTTCTATCTGCATGTATTTCTGTCTCTGTCTCTCTATCTTTGTCAGTCTGTGTCTGTCTATATTTATATTAGTCTGTCTTTGTCTGTCTGTATAATTATGTATGTCTGTCTATCTTTCTATGTATCTATTTGCCTCTCTCTGTGCCTGTATGTCTGTCCGTCTCTGCCTGTCTCTGTGTGCTTGCGTCTCTGCCTTAATTTTTTTCTAAATAAAAAAGGGAAAATATGGAGTATTGAAAAGACGAAAAAAAAAAATTTAAAATCAAGACAATTATTATGATACATAATCAGAAATGATGAAGGCAAAAGAGAGAAGGAGAGGGGGAGATATAAAGAGAGACAGAGGGAACAACCATAGAGACACTCAGGCAGACAGACAAACAAACATTGTAAAAAGAAAAATTAAAAAAAAAAAAACAGATTGGAAACGATAGAGAATTATAGAGAAAAGACCCAATTCCAGATTATACTACACTAATCTAAAGCTATACAACCACAGAATGTCTTTTTATTCCTTTTAATGTTTGCAATTTATTATTATTCTATATCCCTTTTAACTTCATCCATGTCGCAGTGAATCGATCCCCCATGAATATTATCGCCGGCGGGCGGGAGTCTAGAACTCTAGATCTATGGCTGGGCTCTGTGGCCGAGACGCGGTAAAGAAGGGGAAGGGCGAGGCTGGGGGCACGAGAGGAAGGGCCAGACTCACAACAGAAAGTCGACCTCCTCCTCCTCTGCATTTTATAACGGGACGAATTCGAAGGAGATCTGTGGGCAATTTCCCGCAATTTTCCGCAATTTTCTCAATCTAATGACCCCCCTTAGTATCTCGGGTGAAGAGGGTTGGCTTCTGTGTTGCTGGAATTGGATGGAGTAGTTAGGTGGGGGAAAATGTGGGGAGGGCGGTGGAGGGGAGAGAGAGAAAAAAAAGAGAGAGAGAGAGAGAGAGAGAGAGAGAGAGAGAGAGAGAGAGAGAGAGGATAGACAGACTGTGAGATAGACAGAGAAGGGAGGAAAAGAGATAGACAGAGATTGGAAGAGAAGGAGACAGATTGAGAAATAGAAAGAGAGAAACAAAGAGAGAGAGAGATAGAGATAGAGAGAGATACTGTGAGGTAGAGACAGAGATAAACAGATAGAAAGAATAAAGCAGTGTCGTATACGCGTAGAGTAGTACATAATTATAGAAAAGAAAAAGGAGAGAATTTTTTTTTTAATGAACAAGGGAGTATACACGCACATCGCTTTTTTTTAAAGACCGTAGAGACAGAAAGAGAAAAAAAAAAAGAGAAAGAAAGAGGAAAAAATGCAATAGTGGCTGGGGCGTTGGAAGATCAGTCGGAAGGACGGAGAGTTAATGAGAATAAATTAATACGCTAGAAGACAGCTCGTGCAGTTCGGAGATACAGAAGAGAGAGAGAGAGAGAGAGAGAGAGAGAGAGAGAGAGAGAGAGAGAGAGAGAGAAAGAGAGAGAGAGAGAATTAGATGGACAGACATAAAATACAAGTGTGCCTGCATTAAAAAAAGAAAAAAAACTACAGGCGAGACAGACATTTATTTTCAATTGATTAAATTAAAATAAAAATAAATTATCAAACACGCTTCATGATAATTTTTTGTTTTAAATAAGTTCCATTTAAAACCACACACACACACACACACACACACATACACACACACAAGGTTGAATGGTTTGGCATCTTCGATGTCGTTTGTCTGTTGTTTATTTTACGGAGAATATTGAGTGTTCGGTTACCAGTCTGTCCACTCTGTACCTGGCCTTGGGATAAGTGGTTATCTTCTCATAGAACTACAGTATCTGCAAGACACACGGGTATCATAGGAGTTGAAGCTTACTTGTTCATGTCGATCAGTTGTTTTTTTTTCAATCATCATTTGTTAGCAACTAGGCTATTTTTATTTTTTTTACAATAATTCCAAATTGCTTATTATTATTATTATT
>RQTK01000713.1:232815-247815 GCA_003991915.1 Elysia chlorotica
TTATTATTATTACTATTACTATTATTTAAATGGGGTTTTATTTTCACCACCACCTAGCAGTTGCAATTAAGTAAAACAAAAACATTCTTTGAACGTTTTAATTTTGAAACATAAGCAATTTGTTGTGAAAATCGATTCTCTGATAATTATATGAAATTTTATTCAATTTTCAAACGTTCCCATCATAATGGTTATCTAATCACTGAGACACCCAATGGAGCCGAAAGTCTTGCTCATCATCTTTGAATGGGTTAAATTTAAGCTTGTGATAAGTGCCTTGCCTCCCAACTTAATGACAGAAGAAGCTTTGATTTTTAACCAATCTAGATCTACATCTAGTTCTTCAGAACGATAAGAGCTTCTCTTACTCGCACCATTTCCCCCCAAAGTGTATTATGCTTTCCCCTTCACTGGATGTTAAAATCTTCAACATCTTAACCCCTATAATGTGTAATTAACACAAACAAGCCCTAATGAACACTGCAGTTGATTAACCCTTTCAAGGAGACCCAAGCTCAAGATTAGACCCAAGTTCTAGACGCGCGCACAGTGATGGCACCTTCCCAAAATGGTGGCCGGCGGTCGTAGATCGTCTGCACGCATGCGCAGTCTAAATGCGCGACAAGACTTCCGGCTGGAACGACGCTCGCGCACACGGGTGACAAGTGAACGAGCTAAAATGACGCTCGCACATTGCGCACCGATTCCTGTGAGTGCGCGCGCACGCTTGGCTGATATTTACACTGTGGTTTGGTGCGTGGCGCACGCCATTCGGGACTTCATAACACGATAATAATGAGGCGGAGGAGGAAGGGAAGGGGGGCTGACTCACTTACCGCTTGCCCCCATCAATGAAGCGATCAGGGCAGAGTTAAGCGTACGCACCGTACCAACTTGCCCCCCACAGAATCTCCAAAACAAAGCACAGGCACGACTGTCACCCATGTCTAGCGAATGCCATCGCGACATCCGCCCTGGGTAAAGGGCTTGTTAATTGGGTTTCCCCTAAAATGAGATGAGAACGAGTAAACGGTACACTAGAATCGTTACTGTGAGAAAGAATATCAGTGTCTTTGTTAAGGAAATCCTTTAAAATGTATGATAAAAGTAAAAGTAATCTATACATTTATACTATACAATTTGACACAATTAAGAAAAAAAATGATCGTAAAAAAAATTGCGCTGTTTTGTTGAGCTATATAACTTATTCAGAACAGAATCTCCCTTTCACCTCTTTCTTAGACAAAGTTCTCATTCTCTCTCTCTCTCTCTCTCTCTCTCTCTCTCTCTCCTCTCTTTCTCTTCTTGTTCTTTCTCTCTCAGTCCTCTCTCTCTCTCTCCCTCTCTCTCTCTCTCTCTCTCTCTCTTTTTTTTTTTCCTCCGTGTTGCACAAATGTCCAAACGCAAAATTGTCAAAGGTTATTCGAACTGCCTGTCCACAATATAGCCTATATCGTGCTGACATTGTGCATTAAACAGGGGAAAAAACTCAACTCAACTCAACTTTCTCTCTCTCTCCTCTCTCTCTCTCTCCCTCTCTGTCCCTCCCTCTCCATCCCTCTCTCTCTTTCTCTCCCTCGCTCCGCACCTCTCTAGATCACGTGCCGGCCGGCCTACTCACGCAAACAAACCACTGTAGCCGCTAGCCTGGACTCAAGTGAGCGAAGATTGCTGCCTTGTGTTGGCCCATCCCCGACGCCGCTCCGGCCAGATGGATAGAGACCCGCTAGTTTGTGGCCGGTGTTGACAAGTGGCTGGGTCTCTAAAGACGGATCTACTCGCTAATTACGGAGCTCCGCCATGAACAATGAGCTGCTAGTGCCACGGTATTGGTCTTTTTTACGGACAAAAAGGGGGGGGGGGGGGGGGTTGACGGGGAGATGGTACCTCTAAACTATTTAATTCCTAGTTGTGGTTGGTTGATTCGTTTTCTTAGCGTCCAACATCAGCAACAACGGGGGCGTAAACATGCAATGTCGTCGTAAATTATAACTCGTCGTAAGCCTTCTTATTCTCACATCTTAAGACGAGACGTAAACTTACCATAAAAGTGTGCATGTACTCACTTATCCTAGCCCATATCGTAGACGGGTCCTAAGATAAACGTCTGACAATTGTACGAATTGCTACATATTATAGACGGAATGGATAAACCAGAAATTTAGTATCATCAGCTCACACTGGACTGATACCAAATATTTGAGTAGGGAACGAATTGTGGTCGGGTCCCAAGACAAATCTCGGATGATTTTATCACCTACCAAACATAAGCAATGTGGGGATACCAGACTCCTGTCTCAGAAGGTCACATTATACCGGCACCTATCCAACCAGTAGGGGATAAAATCGGACAATACACTATTTTCTTTTACCGACCATGTGATTCGAACCAGGGACCTCCCTGTTAAGAGATCAACGCTCTGCCACCTGCGCCAGTTTGCCCCGAGTTTAAGTCGTAGTCTAGCGCTAACAATGAAGCAATCTAAAATCACGTGCATTGATCATAAAATCAAAACAAGTCATGATACACAGCGCACCACTTACAATGTTAAAAATAATGCGTTACAGAAAAGAAAAGAGAAAAATAAGTACAGTGCTTGATTACATAAAAAAAAAAGAAAAAGCATAACAAATACATGTAATCAAGCACTGTACTTATTTAAGTTTTTTCCCTTTTTTTAAAATGAAGATAGGGGTGGGTGGGTTGGCTGTTCGTACGTTGTCTTATATCTTCATGTCATGTTCAAACAGTTTCTTTAAAATAAATATTTAGACTACCGATATTCGGTTGCTCTTTTGCTTTTATTTTCTTGTATTTTTTGTTGTTGTTTTGTTTGTCCGTTTTTGTTTTTTTTTAGTGTTTGTTTCTTACTTTTTTTTATAGGGGGGGGGGGGGGGGCGGGGGGGGGAGTTGTGTTTTGTTTTGTTGTTTTAGGGGGGGGGGGGCGGGCAGTGGTGGAAATGGATGTTAATAGAGTATCGTTTTATAGGTTACATTTTGTTATTGTGCATTGTGCAAGTAGCCATAGATCTCATTTAAAGAATGTCTGAAATGTCTCTAAATCGAAATAAAAAATGCTGTGATTTCGCTTGGTTTTTTTCTTTTTAGAAACTTATACCTAGTTACCTTTACAAAATAGCCTGGGATTCCACATCATTCAGACGTTCACAATATGAGACCTTTGCCATGCAATTTTTTTATCGCTGGGTTCATATTTACATTGCTACATTCGAACTGCGGACCTTCTTTTTGCCATCAAGAAACACTACCAATCAAGATATATGAGCATCTCAATTCTTTATTTTTTATCTTCAAAACAAGACAGGAATGTAACCTTGATTTCCTCGCAAGATTTTAGATCAATGCGTCGATTTCAGCTGCATCTTTTTCTGTTTCTTCTTTTTTTTTCAATGTCCATATTTTTTTTTAAACTTTAAAGCATGCACACAAACCCGTTAGAGCCTCGAGATTAGTTGGGTGACCTTTCGCCGTCCGTCACTTTGATTTTCTTGCACGTTTGGACGAACCAGCGCCATCTTGTTTGTTCAATCAAGCTGCTAACGCGCGCTAGTTATCCGCCCCTTGTTCTTCCGCAGACGACCTTCATTTGTCTCCCTGAAGAAAAGTTCTCTCCCCTTAGTTAGCCCCTGCTTTCCTCTTTGATTATCTCAAATTATCTCCGCCTGATTAATTTTCCGCCAATTCTCCGTCTTCATTTTTTTCTTTCATTTTTCGTTCCTTTTTATTCTTTTTCTTTTTTCCCTTTCATTTCACCCATCTGCCTCTTCAACTTAGCCTTTGCCTCCCTAAAGCTGGAAAAAGAAACCAGATAGCACAAGCACCGAGATTATTTTGTAGATCTATGCTCAAGGCAACGTCAAAATGAAATTGTTTCCATTCATTGAATTGTTTGTTTCGCCTCATGTTGGAGAATTATACTTTTAAATATTATTTGATGCTGAAATCTGGGCATAAAAAGAATATTTTAAATAAAGGAACACAAGGGGAAAACATGTATTTTCTTTTCCAGCCTTCTCCTCTTCTTCTCCTTTATTTATTTATTTTTTCATATTGTTTAAAACAAATTCCTCTCCTCCCCTCTCTCCCCATTTTACCTTTTTTTATTATTATATTGCCCTGTTTTGTCTAAAATCACGTGAAGCAGTTGATTAGAGCAAGTCACAACGTTAACTTACGTTAAAATACCGAATCACTACTGATAATGAACAGCGATATAAACGGTGTAGTTGAACAGAGCAAGCGCCGAACATCTGCGCCGAACTAGGTCTAGGGTTCGAACCTTCTGAAAGGGCCTGTACAAACTATCGAGCGGGCTTTCACCTCCAGACCATTTCAATTGCACACCGTAATAATTACGTGATCTTGGTTGGCTTCAAGGTCTGGAGATCTTTTTTTTTCAACCCGCCGTTCTTTCGATAATATCAAACAAGACTGAGTAGGGTGCATCTCAAACATCCATTTAAGATAATGATCAGTTAGCTAGACAGAACTCAGTCATCACTTTATCATTCCTCGGCTGCTGGGTCTCTTAGTGTCTCATGTCAAGAGTAACAGATAAACGATTACATGTACCATTGACTTCTTGTTTTTTTTTAGTTTTGTTTTTTACTATTTTATCTATATTTGCAGGTAGAGGGCGATAACACTTAGGTTTAACAGGGTGGCGACCTGGCATATGTGGTAGAGCACTGGCATCCATATCGGAAGGTCACCGGTTTAGAAACCTAGTATGTATCTCTCAAAATTGAATTTGTCACGTTTCGTCCCCTGCTCGTTGGGTCGGTGTCAGTATAATGTGATCATCTGAAACAAGGGTCCTCGTATCCCATCACTGTCTTTATAAATAGTCAGATGTTAACCAGGGACCCGTTGCCATGTGGGATTTTTCTTGGTAATCTAAGATAATTATTATGTTTTACAAGAAATGCATAAATGTAATATGTGCAACATTAGACATAAAGCCCTCTCTCCACAGTGAATATGAAACACCAGAGGCAGTAAGAACTGAACTGTGCAGCTACAAAGGCTAAAGTCTGTTAGTTTTACCTGCTGCCAAGAATACAAGGACTTTTGTCTCAGCCGGTCACATGATACTGTCACCGACCAATCAACAATGCTTTGATCGTGAGATGGAACGGGACCCCTCGAATTAAAGCCCGGGGCTCTACCATTCAACCCCCCCCCCCACACACACACACACGCGTAAGTTAAAGTCCCGAAGTCCTTATCTTTCTCATCCATTTCAAGTACATACCCGCGATTCTTTGAAGTCCAAACACATTACTCAGAAAAGTACTTAACTCCTAACAAGCCCTGCATGGCTCTGTAAGAGACAATGAACAGAACCCAGCCTGTGGTGGTGGTTATTGCCCCTGTCATACATAACACCGACAACTACAGCTGACAACATAATCATCCTCCAGTCTGCTGAAGGAGCCGGCGTCAGTATGAAGTCACAGGCCAAGTCCGGGTTTTCCCCATCTGGCCTCCCCTGGATGTACAGGATTTATTGAAGTCCTAGGAAATGTGAAACTCAGAGAATTTCGCTTTCTCCGGTGACAGATAGATATCTTTTTACCATGGATAAAGTTTTGATGACGGCTGTACTATTTCCGTTTTTTTTTCTGCATCCCTTTCTCTAAATCCAATATCATTGTTTTACTTTATCATTTCGGTTCTCATGTTTTAGGAATATTATCATTATGAGCAATGACAAGTATATTTTTTTTTCTATTTTTGAATTTTTAATTCAGAGCCCTCCGTATAGTCTTATTCAATAATATCAACGAGACTTTATATTTAAGGATTGGGAGATAGCCTAGGCTGTTATCAGGGGGATCAGGTTCGAATCTTAGTTTGGTACGCTTATCTCCGATTAGGATTTTACGAGAAATCTTAGGAAACTGCGACTGCTGCTGCTGATGGTGGTGGTGGTGATCATGATGATGATGATGATGATGATGATGATGATGATGATGATGATGATGATGATGATGATGATGATGATGATGATGATGATGATGATGATGATGATGATGATGATGATGATGATGATGATGATGATGATGATGATGATGAGGATGATGATGATGGTGATCCTATGAAGTTTTAGGGTATGTTGATAGTTATATTTTCCAAGTCCATAACTAAAGTATACCCCCTCTCCCAGAGATAAACGTAATCTCTAAGACCTATCTATAGATTTTTTCTTCTTCTTCTTAAATTTCCTCTTTGAAATTTCTTCTCATATTCAACTTATTGATTATTACTAGCTAATTTGATTACGTGCAGGTTTTGTTAAAAGTTCTTTGGCTGCCCTGAGACGACTTGGAAGACCGAAAAACAACAAATAAAAAATTACGATGTTACAATGTATCTTGATTACTTTCGTGTAATTTTAACGTAATCAACTTACTAGATGGAGAGATTAACAACACGACAATAGAAAATAACGAGCCAATTTCCAAGTTACACTAATTACGAACGTAAATTGTTTTCTTGTTGTGTTTTTTTCCTGATATTTCTTCACCTTGTTTTGTCCCCGCAGCGCTCTAAGCTCTCAGTCTGTCTGAGGAGTGTAAAGTCGTCACTCATAACGAACGCTAATGCTACCGCCGTGCGTCTGATTGTTCCTCAATGCTGGTTGGCCCTCCGATATGCTAATTAATTACCCGACATCCAATCAGCAGCAGCCGTCTCGGCCCACTGAAGCATGTAATAATTAGAAGTCATTGCGGGACTTGCGATCCACATCAGAACAGTGGGTGACATAATGGCGACCCTGAAACATGGTTGAGTTGAGTTGAGTTGGTTTTAACGTCCAACATCAGCACTATATAGGGTATATTGTGGACGCATCCCAAGACGGACGTCTGACAATTGTATGTGCTGCTACACCCGAGACAGGGCGGGGATACCATGACTCCTGTCTCAGCTGGTCACATTATACTGACACCGACCCAACCAGTAGGGAACGCAACCGCCAGGATTCGAACTCTGTTCTAACTGTGATACTAAGAGGATCACTATTACCTTGCTATGCGAAAATTATGCTTTCATTTCATTCCTCTCTCTCTCTCTCTCTCTCTCTCTCTCTCTCTCTCTCTCTCTCTTCGTCTCTCTCTCCATCTGTCGTTGATGTCTCTCTCTCTCTCTCTCTCTCTCTTCGTCTTTTTCTCTCTCCATCTGTCGTTGATGTGTCTGTCTGTACCTTTCTGCCTGTGTTTGTTTGTTTGTTTGCTGGTCTGTGTTTGCCTTTTTCTATCATGTCTGCGTCTCTGTTACTTTATATGTATCTCTCTATTTCTCTCACCCCCTTTCTTTCTCTCCCTCTCTATCTTTCTCTTTCCCTCTCTCTCTCTCTCTCTCTCTCTCTCTTTCTCTCCCTCTCTCCCTCTTCGTCTTTTTCTCTCTCCATCTGTCGTTGATGTGTCTGTCTCTACCTTTCTCCCTGTGTTTGTTTGTTTGCTGGTCTGTGTTTGCCTCTCTCCATCATGTCTGTGTCTCTGTTACTTTATATGTATCTCTCTATTTCTCTCACCCCCTTTCTTTCTCTCCCTCTCTCTCTCTTTCTTTCTCTCTCTTTCTCTTTCTCTCCCTCTCTTCTCTCTCTCTCTCTCTCTCTTTCTCTCTCTCCAGAGACGGGAAGAGAGACAGTGAAAGGCGGAGTGGCGGAGGAATAGAAACAGAAAGAGAGAAGAGAGAGAGAGAGGGAGAGAGAGGGAGAGAGAGAAAGAGAGAGAGAAAAAGAGAGAGACAAAGAAAGAGACAAAGAAAGTGAGAGAGAATAGAGACAGAGAGAGAGAAGAGGAGAAAGAAAATAGAGAGAGGGGACAAGTGGAAGAGGGAGGGAAAGAGACAGACAGAGAGGGATACACGAAGGAGGATAGAGAGTAAGAGAGAGAAAGTCAGACAGAGAAAACAATCAGAAAGAGAGAGAGAGCAAGAGAGAGAAAGAGAGAGAAAGACTGCCAGACAGAGAAATCAGTCAGAGAGAGAAAGAGAGCAAGAGAAAGAGAGAGAGAGAGAGAGAGAGAGAGAGAGAGAGAGACTGCCAGACAGAGAAAGCAGTCAGAGAGAGAAAGAGAGCAAGAGAGAGAGAGAGAAAGAGAGAGAGAGAGACAAGAGAGAGAGAGAGAAAGAGAGAGACAGAGACAGAGAGAGAGGGAGAGGGAGGGTGTAGAGTTATATTTAATCCTCCCAGAAAACCACAGGTGTTTTTTTCAGAGAGGGAAGAGAATTAATTATAGGCAGACAAAGAGAAGGGAAACTGCGACGCGATCGGTGGGGGTGGAGGAATGATGCTGCTAGTTTTTTTGGTAGCTTAAACAAATCTCAGGTTTCAATGGAACCTGCGCAAAAATTACGGCCCTTTGTTCCATCCACAGATAATCAAGGGGCCTGAACTAGAGCTGCACAAAATGTCCCGTTCGCCAGGTACAGGTCTGTTTTAAAAAAAAAGGCTGTGTTTTGGGAGGGGGGGGGGTGTAGCTGGGAAACTGCAAGAGATGACTTGGACAGAAAAATGTACTTAACTGGCTCTTCCTTTCTTGTTTTCTTATTGTCTTCTACGCTGCCGTGTGTTTGAAACATATGACTGGGCTGCGTTCATTTACTGTTATCATGCCTTGGAAACCATCTCATTTCTCGTTTCAACCCATACAATGCTTTAGTTTGGTTTAAGTCTTTTAAACAGATACATAGAGAGAACGATAGAGGTAGAGGGAGAGTGAGAGAGTAATAGGAAAGGGGGGGGGTATTGAGAGAGAGGGAGAAACAGAGAGAGAGAGAAACAGAGAGAGAGAGAGTGAGAGAGGGAGAGGGAGGCAGAGGGCTATACTTATTTTAGATAGTGAAGAGTGTAAGTCACAAATCTAAAAACAAAAGTTAACTCAAGATTTGAGAAAAGAAAAGGCAAGAACATCAAGAACAAAACAAAAATTAAAGAAAAGGAAAGGCAGGAAAAGTGGCAGCACATAAAATTGTCAGACATAAGTATTGGGGGCGAACGCCGTATTGGAGTCCCTAGAGAAAGATAGGAAACATTAATCAAATCATGTGCTTCAAGGGGTAAAATCTGTCCATCATTAGCCGCAGTAGTAACGTAGCTGTCTAGATATAATATATACGAGAGAGAGAGAGAGAGAGAGAGAGAGAGAGAGAGAGAGAGAGAAATAATTAAAAAAGAAAAAGAGAAAAATTAATAATAATGAATTTTTTGAAAAGAGGAATATATAAAGAGAATAAAGAAGAAAGAAAAAAAGAAAGAGATAAAGAAGGAAATTAAAAAAAAAAAGAAGAGAAAAGTCTAGCACGTTTTTGTCGCATCCACTGCAATAAACTGAAAAGCGGCACAGAGCTGGTGCAGGTGATAGCGCACTCGAGTCGCAAACGGAAGGTACCTATCAGGGTTCAACGGGGAAAATGTATTACATGTACTGGGATTCCGAAATATATATATTAATTATATTTATTTGTTTATTTACTTACTTTTTTTTTTATTATTATTTATGAATGTTTTTATTTGTGTATTTTTGGAAGATTGCGAGGCAGGTTCAAACTGAAACATCTACCCTAAGGACACCGATCAAAGTGACCAGCCTGGCTGGCCCCCCGCAGCTGTGGAGCGCTCAGATTCAATAAGACGGCGCCACCTGTGGTCCTCACAACAATGGCGGACACACGGGAAGCACCATTGACAAATTAGCCTCGCTTTGAGGCCGTGACGTAACGCCTCCTCTGCTCGGACTAGGCGCAGCCTCGTAGCGGGAAATCTACGCTGACGCTGCTCGCTGGCCAATCAAAAGCTCTAATCAGGCGAAACCGGATATCATTCGCGCCACGACGCATGCGCAACAAACGCAAGGAGAGGTCACCCCTGTAATTATTCCGGTCAAACAGAGGAGAGGGGTTAATTTGAGGGCTAAATCTGACCAGTAGTTTATCAGGACAAAAGCCTGCTGGTCCGCGAAGCTACGCGAACAGTTCATGTAGAAAAGACCTGGACAGTTGCGAGTGTGAATTCAATGTGGCAAGGGTAAAGAGGAGAGGGTTTAATGTACCGGGTACACACAGGACAGTAAGCTTAACAAACATGACTGGGGAAAAATAATACTGACAAATTTGTAACATTCTGATACAGAGGAGTGCAAGATTAACTCTGAGAAACGAAAGGTGACTTAAAACAGTAACACAAAATTGTAACATTGTTATACAGAGGAGAAATTAGGCTTAACAAACATCACTGAGGAAAAAAACACTGACACATTTGTAACATTCTGATACAGAGAAGAGCACTTTAACTCTGAGAAACATAACTAAAAACAGTAACACAAAATTGTAACATTGTGATACAAAGGAGAGTAAACTTAACAAACATGACTGGGGGAAAAATACCGACAAATTTGTAACATTCTGATACAGAGGAGAGCAATTTAATTCTGAGAAACAAAACGTAAATAAAAACAGTAATAGAAAATTGTAACATTTTTATACAGAGGAGTGCAAGATTAACTCTGACAAACGAAAGGTGACTAAAAAAACATTAACAAAATAAAAATTATTGTTACTTTGTAATACATATCCATAGAAGGATTAAAGAAACATAAAATACGAATCTTCGAGTAAAATGGTTTAAGGGACCTTGAATAGTACGGAAAAATAAAACTAGGTTATTTTAAATTAAGTACCACTATTGTTCTTCCTGCAGCTACTAGTAATAATATCACTTTACCATTACTTTGAAAACTTTTACATTCACCGCTCCTATCTTAATCATCCTCAACTATTACTACCATATGTACATGTAATTTTAATACTAATACATGAACTTTTACTATTTTACTTCTACCACTGTCGTCAACGTTGTGAACAAACATTATTGTATTTGTCTGTGCGTTCTTTGGCAAGTGTTGATGCTTCCGAATTCTGTGGTCGCCCTCTGTGTAGATCTACTAATTATATTACCTTTTAAAAATAAAAAAAACTGCAATAAAACAACAACAACGAATATTATAACTCCTAAGGCTGTATTTTCGTCGCAAGTTGAAGCATAGACAATATAAATATTCACCATACAGTCGTGATTGTGGAGGAGTGGGAGGAGGAGAGGGATGGCCCCCACTCGCCCGGTCGGTCCCTAAACATTGCGTCAAGGGGAGGTTTAACCCCACTTAAGGATTAGCCTGCTCGGCCAGCGGCCTCCAAAGAGTTAATCTTTCATCGCTTGGACACTCTCCCCGCCTCCCCATTGTCTCTTGGAACCCCCACACGCTGTGCCTCTTGGAACAAGAAAACAAAAAACTCCCTGGTTTTGGCAAACAGCTTCCAGAGTGGAGGAGGTTTGGTCATGGTGGTGTACGATGGCACCGGGTTCATTCTCAGTGCAGGCAACCAGGTACATGTATAATGCTTAAAGGTTATTCTATAAACGCACGTACGTACATTACTGCGTCTTACAGAGAATAGCGAGAAAAAGGCGTTAAAATGTATCTTTTTTGTTGTGTTCTGTTGTGGTTTTTTTTAGTAAAGGTAATTAGTACTTAGAAACTAGAAATCAGAAACAACAGTAGCAGCAGCTCCAGAAATCTCTATGAGCAAAGGACAGGAGAATATTTATTTATATGGTCGCATCAGAAGAAATGACATGGAATGATAGAGGGTCAACTCACAACCTGAACTTGCCTAGACCTAGTTGTGGCCTCTAGATTACTAGGGGTTCTAAGTACACATAAAACGTTGTGGTAAAAGCTTACGCCTCGCCATAAGATGCATGTAAAAGAATAAACTGGCTTGCGACGAGTTGTAAGTTACCGCGACATTGTACTTACGACCTTACGTACTTACCTAGATCTACATCCCCGTGTCCAGCTAATCCCCTAATCCTTAATCCCTTAATCCCCATGCAGGAGCTTAGAAACCGCCGCTTCTCCAAGACAGAAAGTGCGACATCAAATCTCACGGCCGATTTAACAAGGGGGAGACAATCCTCATAGAAACCGAGAGCAGCGCTGGAATAATTACCTTGGTCTAGGGGACAAGAGAGAGAAGTTCTGGTCTAGATCCGGCCTTAGATTACTTTGTATCGAGATCTTGATCTTTTTGTTGTAAGAAGTGGAGAACTAGGCGGAGGAACTGTCCCTGGATTCAAGCAGTCTGCTTCAGAAAATTGGTTTGCTTATTGTTTCGCGGGGAGGGTACGTGTAGCTTTGGGCTGGGCTGGAATGCTGGGTAGACTGTGAGGACAGATTTATACAAAAAGTTACATTGCTTGAAAGGGTCTGAGGTGGGAGTGTGTTGGGAGGCGTCGTTCAAGGTGGTACAGAGACAGAGGGAGAGGCATAGATAGAGAGATAGAGAGAGAAAGAGAGGGAGGGTAGAGAGCCGGGTAGACACACAGACAGAAAGACGGATATACATACAGACAAATTGTAATAACAGGTCTATGGGAGTGTGTTGGAGTGGGAGAAATGGAGAAAAAAAGAGAGAGGGATGGGGGGAGAGAGGGAGAAAGAGAGAGAGAGAGAGAGAGAGAGAGAGAGAGAGAGAGAGAGAGACAAACAACCAGACAGATTGACATAAGAATCAAAAACCCAAACATTACAATTTGTATGATATGGAGATATTGATTTAATAAAATTACAGCTAGGTATGTTCCAGGATTGTATTAAAAAAAAGACATAGATATAGTTTGTGTTAGGTATTGAAAAAGGTCAAATGAAAAGACATAGATTTGAAAAACTTATTTTTAATTTTCTGGAAATGAAAGACACATCGTAGAAAATTGAGAATGCGTGATCAGATACGTCGTAAAATAGATCAGTTCAGCTTTGAACGGCGGGCCTAGATTTTTAAGTTAAGAAAGCTATCCACCAAAATAAACAATGAGAAGTAGGAAATAGCTTGCTAACTTATGCTCTCTCTCTCTCTCTCTCTCTCTCTCTCTCTCTCTCTCTCTCTCTCTCTCCCTGAGTCTCTCTTTCTCTTTCCCTCCCTCCACATCTTCAAAGCACCCCCCCCCCTAAAAATATGCTGAACACTACAAAAAAAAAGAGATAAAAAAAAAACAAAAAGCACAAAAAAAAAACGAAAACGAGAAAACAACAACGACAGCAGCAACAACAAAAACTTTAAAGAAAAGTTTAAAAGCTTTTTTTTTTTTTTTAACCAATTTACTCGCTTTGAAAGACCCGTCAAAACAGTGGAAAAAAGAAACAATTAAAAACAAACAAACAAAGGTAGCAATAAGTTAGTAAGTTGCCTTGAAACTTAAACAACAACAACGACAAGCAAATAAGAAACTTCTAAAGTCTTCTCTAAAATATCAAACCACTTAGAAAAAAAAATAACAACAAAAAACGCACAGAACAAAACAAAGCAGAACTGAAATCGATGAAAAATCTCAAATTTGACTGGCACTGACTGCGAACAGATGTTGATGAGACAAATAAAACACTGTCCCCATATGCTGCGTGTTAGTCGCCTCCCTTGTCTGGCCCCGTGGTATGTTTGTGTGGGATGCTGGAAGTGGAGGAGGGTAAAAACTAGAATGCGGGCATTGCGGCGGACCCGTACGTTAGATTAGTTTGAGGACCGTCGCAGTGATACTAGAGAGATGGCAATTATTGCTGCGATTTTATAGTACAATTCTTTGTAGGTGATCAGTTTTTTATGGGGGTTTTTTTGTTGTTTATGTTCTCCAAGGTTATCAATTATTATACTACACGGCGATAGGTCCTAACAGGGATGTCTCACAGTTTTACGTGATGACGCACTCGGAGTCATAGAGGAGATACCAGGACTTCTGTCAAAGTCGGGCATATTAAGTTTTTGAACAGATACCCACCCAACCACAAGGCGGCAAAACCCGACGAATAAAATGTCAGATCTTGGGATCGAAAAGGGACCTCTCGCATTGAAGGTCAACGCTCTACAATTGCGCCTCCTCATCCCCAAATAGCTGGCAACACACTAACATTCAATAAAAAGAAACAAATATTGCCTGATTGGCTGTCTGAAGAATTATGACTTGTACGGAGAGGTTGCGGTTGCTCTGATACGGCGTTGAGTCATATGGGATATGCCAATTATTAAACACGTGACGACGTACGTTCTATTAAGTTTTTATGTCTCCGAAATTCCTGTAGCGACGGGTTCGAAAAGAAGAATCTGATAATTTTATGAGTTACAAAGATACCAACATTTCTGTTTCAGTAAGCCAGTCAAATCTTATTGACACCGATCAAATCAATAGCAAACATAGACGGCCTGATTCAGATACTGGACAAAAGTTGGGCACTCCGATTTGAAACCTCTCGTTCTACCGATTGAACTTCCTACTTCTCCAAGTTTTACGGTGCCATTGTCCCAAGGATGGGGGTCGGTGGCCCTGGGGTAGAACATCGGCTTCCGACGCAAAAGTTCCGTGATTTGAGCCCTGGCGATTGCACTCTCTACTGGTTGGGTCGGTTTCAGTTTAATGTGATCGTCTGAGACTGGAGTCATGGCATCCTCGCCCTGTCTCGGCTGTGGCAGCACATAAAACTACCAGACGTCAGCCTTGGGGCCCGTATACAATACAGCCTATATAATGCTGATGATCGACATTAAACCAACTCAACTCTGTCCCAGGGATGATACTATTGTATCAGATTATCATCGATGTCTGAGGCTTACGTTTCCACACGTCCCATCGCTAGACTCACTCAGCCCGCTTTGTTTCTCCACCCTTCCCCATTAAATGCCTTGCGACCGTGGTACCCGTAATGAAAACGAAGACGATAATTAAAAGAACATCATCGTACCGGGGTGTCCAATCGTAGCTTTATTCTCGGCTAACCGTTCATAGCTATCTAGAACACTCTTGTTATAGAGGGACATCAACCAATACGGAGCCAATGGGCGATAGGAAAACTCGATGACTGAACGATTTCATTATGTCATCTGTTATGGTCGTGTGGGCTGCAAATTCTGTATTAGAT
>RQTK01000713.1:250315-264894 GCA_003991915.1 Elysia chlorotica
AGACACTGAAAAGCATAAAATATACCCATATGTTATACCCATCGAAAGGTTGAGGACCGTAGGTACAACGTTGCAGTAACTTACGACCCGTCGTAAGCCTTCTTATTTCCATATCTTACGACAAGTCTTAAGCTTCCCACACCGTTGTACTTACGGCCATGGAACTCTATGCATGTTCAATGAATATAATAATGAACAAACACCGGTGACTCGGAAGCTTTAATAGCGTCCAATTATAAACGCCAAACATTTAAAAGGGAATTATCGACTAAAGCCATTATGTCTACAAGTTATAGTTCAGCCGCTTTAGGTTTATGAATGTTTGTGCTAAAATGCAGTTAAGGCGACTCAATACATTGCATCAGGGATCAATGTTTTCTTGCACATGTGCATTAAATCAATAAAAATTAATTATTTAGTGTGAAATTTTCATGGAGGTGAAAAAGTGTGTGTGTTTCTGTTTCCGTTTGTTTTGTTTTTCCCCTTTTGAATAAAAGATTTTAAAAAAATGGGGGGGGGGGGGGCGGCGCATTTCACTTCGCCTTGAAAATCTTAATATTCTTTTAAAATTTAGAAAACTTTTTGGGGTGGCATTTTTTTCAGTGGGGGGATAAATATTCGAGAAAATTCACTAGTATCAATTTTTCGAACTTACAGAAAAAAAATGAAAGTTCAATTTTAACGCCAACATTATTTCAAACACGGCTCAGCTGTTCACAAATAGAGGCGCACTTCAAACGGATGAAAATGTAAAATTATAGTAATAACGTTGATAATCATAATAATAGTAATAAAATCTGCGATGCCCGAAAAGATGATAATAACAGCTCTCCAACTTGTAAAAGTCATGTACATGGTATTCAAATGTCAGGGTTTCAGCGAAAACTAAACAGATATTGGCGGAATCCACACCAAACCAAACCACGCAGGGGACTTCAGCCAGGTCTAAGCTTTCCACAAGAAGCCTAGGCTCTAGCAATGCAGTTTTATGCGTGATAAGAGGCCAACAATCGTTACAAGTAGAGTTTATTGGACTTGGAGACTTTGCGATAACGGCAAGTAGAGAGAGTGAAGACGGTAGGTAAGGGAATCTGTGTCGGCGTCCAATCGTAGCTCTATTCTGGACTTACGGAGCCAATGAGCGATCAGAAACCCCATACATTAAAGTCCGTGATTATGAATTCCGCTATCATTGTGCGGATCACAAAATCCCATACCTATGGTTCGGCGTCAATACATGTACATAGCTTTCTTACGGAGCCATTGGAGGATCACAAGACCCAATACTCTAAGGTCCGGCGTCAATATATGTACATAGCTTTCTCCTAGACTTACGGAGCTATTGAGCAAGACTCCATACCATTACCAGTCCTAAAGGGCATTTTTATGTCACCCATTATTGACGTGTGTGTCGTTAAGCCTGAACTTTCACCTGTTTTAGCCACTCCCCATCTTTGGAGCTGTCATATCCAACGGAAAATATCCCCGCCGAAATTTCAGACGCATGCCTCTAATTATTATGCCAGGTAATGATATTGTTTAGTGTGACAGTTGCAGCAGGAATAGAGGCATGGCATCATCTAACCGTCAGCGGCGAAAAAATCTGGCACGCTTCAAGTTTGGACTGCGGCCACAGAGTTCTATTAATAGACATCTGTGACTACGTCAGACTGAAAAACTTTGGCGTGTAAGACTCTTTATTTCTATATTACGTGCAGGTTGGAAGCCATCACAGGTGTCTATTGATAGAAATGTGTGGACGTTATATAACTCAGTGGTTAGTGCTCTTGACTAGCGAGCAGAAGGTTCTGGGTTCGAATCTAAACTGGTGATTTTTGCCGTCTTTATAAGGATTCCTCATAAACTTAGGGAACCTTTGATTGTTTTTTAGCGTCCAATTTCAACACTTTATAGGCTACATTGTAGATGGACCCTAAAACTGACGTCTGACAATTTTAGTGAAGGGATACATTGACCCTTGTCTCAGCCGGTCACATTATACGACTACCGACCCAACCAGTAGAGAAGAAACTCGGACAAATCAATTTTCTATCGATTGTGGGTTTCAGACCAGGGACCTCCTGATGTGGACACCAACGCTCTACCACTGAATCCAGTCTGCCCTTGAAGGAATCGCAAATCTAATCGTGCGAGCATGACTAGCTGTTCTGGTAATAACTAAGCAACCCTGTCGGGTTCAGAGGTTGGCCATGTGCAGCCAGTACGTACTAAGGCAGGCTAGTATATATATATTTTTAAAGTATGGAAAACGGTATTATACATTGTGTGTGCATCTACTACGTTGCAGAACAAGAAGTAAATAAATTATGAAATTAAAAAGTTTCGTTTGTATAATTTATGGTCAGTTAATACACTCGCAAACCATTTCAATGGCTGCAAGTTCGAATGTTAGAAACTATAAATAATGACATTATGCTAAAGACAGTCTAATTGTAGGGAGTTTTTCACCTAATTCCGGTTTTGCTCACTTCTCATAAAATTATCTAGTCAACCGAGCTATTTAAAACGGAAAAAACAACCTACAATACATTGATTTATAACTACATGTATCAGATAACCGAAGACATTCCGAAGGCCGTGCTCGGAGTAAACAACATTCACACTATAAGTGTTGTTAGGTCAAGGTCATAAAAACATGTACCCAAAAAGCACCGATTTTGTTCCTCACAATTAACCCGATTTACATTAAAGTACAATAGTGTTCAACTGTTCTAACTATGCTAGATCATATGGTTCAACGACACAGCATATTTTATGCAACCATTGAAATAATATTATTATGTTCAATAAATGCATGGATGAATTAGTTTGTTTACTTTGTCGAGTCAGATTTATTATCAAGGAACACCTTGCAAAAATATGTAACCCTGCCCCTCTCCGTGGGCATAATGGAACTTAGGATATTGAAAAAGAGAATAAAGCTTCTTCCTTACGAAAAAGAAAATTATAATCCTACCCCGTGAAGGATTTTTCCCTCTCTTCCCTGTCTTAGGTTCCTCCTCTAAGACTCCACTTTACTGATTAAGTATCCTGCGTCCCCCCACTTACAAAGCCTAACATTCCAGCACTGTTATTTGTCCGTTGAAGAGAGTAGCCAATGGTCTTGGAAGTGTTTCTAAACAAACCTTTTGGGTGACAGAACGAGGCAACACTGCTTTGCTTGTTTCTCCTCTCTTGATTCACTCTTACTATGGTTGTACAGGACCTATGTAGTAACTTAGGAGACGTAATACTAGGAGATACACTTATCTCTTTCAAAGAGTAAAAGAGGTGGAGCCGGAAGGGGAAAGGGGGGGGGGGGGGTGAAGGATACAAGTTATAGAGCGTTGGTCACCCAATAGGAAGGCCCCTGGTTTGAATCCAACGATCAGTAAATCATTCATTAAGTTTGTGCGATTTCGTCCCCCTCTTGATTGGGTCGGTGAAAGAATAATGTGACCAGCTGAGACATGAGCCATAGGTCCTCCCGATGTCTCTATGTACACTTGTAGTAGCATTTATAATTGTCAGACGTTAGTCTTAAGACCGAACCACAATTGCTGGTATTTTATTATTAATATTAATATTATTATTATTATTATTATTATTATTATTATTATTATTATTATTATTATTATTATTATTATTATTATTATTATTATTCATAAAGACCGCGAAAGAGGTGGAAGGAAAGAGGGGAGAAAGGAATTCACTTAGGCACAAGCAGTCTCATAACGAGGACTCAAGTCAAGTAAAGCTAGGAACGCTAAAAAATAAAGAACAACACACACAAAAACGAAAACAAATCAAAACAAAACAAAAATCTGTTAAAACTCACAATGGAAAAATGTGAGAAAATAAAATCGATGGTCTGTACAATGTGCTATGTACATCTTTTTTTTTTGAAAACGCTATTTGCGTTTTTCGCTCACAATAGGCATAACATTTTGAAAACTGAGGATGAGTAAATTTTTATCAATTTCGGATCCCGTAGGTTTCCTGAAGAATCGGCAAAGACCCCAGCTGAGATTCGAACCGCATGTCCCCAGCACGTCAGCCTAGATCACTAACTACTGAGCAAACGGCTCATCCGGATCGATGATGACTTGAAGAAGGATGGTTGGGTCGTGAGGCCACAGGAAGAGGCGGGTGGGCGTGGCTCCGGCCTTGACGTTTGCTGGGAAAATTGCATAGCTCTCACGCACCGGAGGCTAGAATTAGCCCGCCCACAAATCCCCGCCCTCGGATTGGCTGAGCGCGACCCCTGCAATCATTGCGGACGGTGATGCGGTGTTTACGACGAGAAGGAGGCAAGGGGCGTGGCAAGGCGGGGCGAGGCGGGGCTAACCTCGAATTCGAAATAAAACTCTTCATATCTCGATAACTGTTAGTAAGCAAGTGTGATCATCGGCACAGTAACTTTAGCGCTGGCTTTAGCTCGGCGTTGGAAAAATGCTCTAAGTGAATTTTGATAGTCTAAAGATTTTACTTTGTTTGGATTTTTCATCGCTGTTTGAATAGGAATTATTTTTTTTATCTAGCTCGTGGATTTCGACATGTAAGGTAAGAAGACTGTAAATGTAAGTCTAGACCTACAACCATGATTATGTATAGTAAAACGTGCAGTTGTGTGGTAAAATGTGTAGTGTAATGTTTTAACACAACTACGGTATATTTGCCAAGAAATGTGTTGATAAACATACCATTGAAAAAAAAATTGTTTCTTAATCTTTTAACATTGACTTGATGTTAACTTGTACACTCAATTACAATGTACAAGAAGCATTATGATAGGCCTACCTTTGATTCGTATTGAGACATTCCTAACACAATAAAAACAAGCGTAGTTACTGTTCACAAACCAGCTTTCCAAGAATTAATAATGCAATGTATATTCCAAACAAAACCGACTTCTAGAAGTTTATTAAGCTGTTCAGAGTTTAAAATGCCTAAAAAAGTTTACAGTTACACATGAAAAACTAAGTTAATGAAAAAAAAAATCAATTTTTTTCCTTCTCCTGTAAATTTTACATCACTGTATGTAATCGATTTGTGAATGACAGCGACGAAATATGATTAGATCTTTACAACGGTGCCAACAATTAAAATCTTGTTTTGGTTGAGGTGTGGGCGTGCATAGGGGGATGGGTGGAAGGGGGTGGAAGGCTCCAAATATAATGAATTCCATGGTTGTACATATTTTTCTTTACTTCGAGGTTGAGTTATAAACATTGAACTAGATTAGAGTGATACATTAGCTTTTTTCAATTTTTGACACCGCGTCTTTTGTAGATGGACCCCAAGCCTGACGTTACAAAATTTTATGTGCGGCCACACACGAGACAGGACGACGAGTCCTGGATTTATGTCTCAGCTGGTCACATTGAACGTTCTAGAATTTTAAAAATATGACTTTCAATAAATGTTTAAAAAGAGAAAAAGAAAAAAAAAAAAACAAAAACAACAAACCAACAAAGAAACAAAAATAGAACAACTCCGCCAAAAACAAAACAATAAAAAAACACACAACAACAACAACAAAACAAAACAAAACAAAATAAAAACTATACGTTTATCGCATAAATAAAATAATTACCTCATACAATTATCCGGAGGAAACCTTTGCAGATTCGAACCCCGGGAGTCTAGTTTGTTTAAGTAGAACACTATCAATATGGTTTGCTAAAGTTTTTTATTTTGTGTTAATTGTTTTGCGCATTATTATATTTATGTTATGGATTATGAATTAATGTTAATAAACAAGCGTTTATGTTTGACGACCTAATGGTTGGATAATGCGATTTAAAAATAAGTATTCCATTGTTTACAACTACAACCTTAAATGTATAATTACTATACACGTCTATGTCTCTGTCTCTCAACAAAAAACAAAACAAACAAACGAACAAGCACTACAACTAATTTTAACATCATTACATTATATTTAAACCAGAAACAATGAAATATTTAGATATTTTTTATTGGGATTATTAGTACATGTACAGTAAAACAGTTCTAAACAAAACAGGTCCAAAGTTTACAATAATCGTACCCGTATATTCTATAATCCATTATGTACCATGGAAGTAAAAGCGTTTGCGCTGCAATAATTTGTAAGAGATGTCGGATGTTGGGGTACAAGCTATAGCTAACAAGCTTGTTTAAAATTCGCAACAGGGGGCCAAAAAACTAACAAACAAACAAATAGATCAAAACATTGAAAATCAAAGTCATACATTGAGTTATCTTTCCTTTGCCTTTTCCCTATCCCCTTTGCTTGTCTTCCTATATTTTGATAAGCTGTATCTTTTAAGCATGTTTTTGCATAGCTAAGAGAATTCTTTTTTTAATATTTCTCTACTATTTTAAATCCTCAAACTTGTTTCAGATCCAGAACTAGAGCTACATAATAAAAAATCTTTTTTTGGAAAAGAGGAGGAGGAAGCAAAAGATCTGAAGATAACAACAGCGCCCTTGAAACAAGAGGCCTGTGTTCAAAGACTTGACGCGCTCACAGACCTGTAACCAGCTTGGATATCCTACTGAATACAATACTGAGTGTGAGTCCCACAGAGAGAGCCTGCCAGTCTATTCTGATCTGCTCCAGGAAGACATGTCAGTGATTGGGGTATGTACAGTGACCAGTGGAGAGATTGTGTGATGCAAGCAGTACATGTATACTGATCCTGTATAGAGATTGTGTGATGAAAACATGAGTTTTAGATTTATGTCTATATCTTCGGGTAGCCCTCGCAGTCTGTTTATCTTTGTATCTGCGTGTCTGTTTGTTTGTCTGTTTGTTTGTCTCTGTCTGTTTATCTGTCTGTTTGTCTCTGTCTGTTTGTCTGTCTGTCTGTCTGTCTGTCTGTCTGTCTGTCTGTCTGTCTGTCTGTCTGTCTGTCTGTCTGTCTGTCTGTCTGTCTGTCTGTCTGTCTTCATGTTAGTCTGTTTAGCTCTTTTTCTATCTGTCTGTCTGTCTCTATGTGATGTGTGTTTCTCTACAAGTTTCTATCATTCTGCCAACCTCTCTCTCTCTCTCTCTCTCTCTCTCTCTCTCTCTCTCTCTCTCTCTCTCTCTCTCTGCATTGCATAATAGCGGTTGAAGTACAACAACGAGTATTTAAATACTTAAGCCTCCTATGATACATGTACTTAAATAACTAATACATGTAGTATCATTATGAAAATTAAAAAAAAAAAAACAAACACAGTTTATAGTAATGAAGAGACTGAAAAACAACATTCGCGACAACTCAGCTCGTTATAAAGGAAGAGGGAGGGAAAGAACCTGCAGTCACACCCTTCACCCATGATTTCCCACACGGTAAACAAAAATGCAATCTCTAGGAAAACTAAAGAAACTTGATTTCCATTGACATAATGGGGGACATTGATATTATGCTGTAAGGAACTTAATTATTGAATGGTTTGTTTTTTAACCTTAGGAGCTTCAATAGGACTGTCATTCTCGTGTCGGAATTCGAACCTAGTACTTCGGAGATAAAGTCGCACACTCAACCGCCTCAGCCACCTCACCCGCTTTTACTGTAAACCGATAGAAAAAATAGTTATCAAGCGCATTAATTTTATTTGTGCCAACACAGTAGTATTTAAGGTCGACTATTATAAAGTTTATGTGCATATTGTAAAATGATTTACTGGGGAGCGCTTGTGATCGCTCTTGATCTCTTTAAGAACGTGTATGCTGCCCATTATAATGTAATAAATACATGTACTGAGAATTGACTTCATTACAAAGGCTACTTAAAAAAACCTAAACTAGACGTACCAACACCCTTCTAAACTCAAGAGCACTTTTTGTGAACACCTCGCAGATCGATGGAGCCAGTGCTAATGAAATTATTGATGAAGCCTGGTGACTGATTATTGATGAAGCTTATCTTGGCTCCATCAGGATCCGCCACTCAAAGTCAAACGGTTTACTCAAGCAGAGTAATGTTTTTTTTATTTTCTGTTCGTTTTTTAGATGACAGAGTTGCTATTACGTACAGTTTCTTTTTTTTTTTTTTTACTCTTAAAAAATTCACGTTTACTCTCGTTCGCCCCGCCCCCTTTTCCTTACCTTTTCTCTTGTCTTTATAACTATTTTTAATTTACCTCTTTCTACTATTTCAATCTCTCTACTGTTCTCACCCATTCTCTCTGTCTCTGTCTTCTCTCTCTCTCTCTCTCTCTCTCTCTCTCTCTCTCTCTCTCTCTCTCTCTCTCTCTCTTTCTTTCTCCAAGTCCAGATCGAACCAGCGCTAGATAACCCAGTGGGTAGCCCGCATGCCCACGTCTCCCAAGAAACACGTGCTAGGTAATCTTCATTCATGTTAATTCGTTCAGTCAACGAATGGATGAGATGGCTTGAAAGTTGGACACACAGTGTGGAGTCTTCAAATTCCTTACATTTAGATACAAGTCTTCAACAGACCATGTCTAATCATGCCGCTCTAGGAACTGTTTGATTGGGCTGTGGTCCAAATGGAATCCCCATCGACACCCCGTTCATTATTAATAAATTAGCTGAAGAGATCCCAGAGTTGATTGATCTAAGACTGAGATGTGGATGGAGAGGGTAGAAAACACCACACGATTAAGGTATTAGTTAGGGCCAAGACTGCTTTGCAGGCAGGAATAGTAAAGCGGATGTCGATACTAAGGAGGAAAAAAAATGTACTCAGTACACGTGTAAAGGGAGTGTCTATACACTTTATAGATGTATAGTTAGGTGTATAGTGCTTCTGAGTAAAAAAACAAGAAACAAAAAACAAAAACAAACAACAACAAACACTAGAAGCGTAAATGCATATACTTAAAAAAGGTACATTGAAGTGGTGGTTATAAATATATAGGTAGGTAGACAGACAGGCAGACGACCGATATCCCACAAACATAATTATTATTTGGGACACAAAATTAGATTCTATTACTGAAGTTAGTATGCCCATTAGAAAATAACAATATTACTATTGGTACATTGTATATTTGATTAGGCTCGAACCTAGGACCTTTCGCGTATTAGGCGCGGTAAAAAGTACTACAATACTTACGAAAAGCGTTAAGAACCATGATAGAGCAGCAGGATCATTGTAGTCATTGCGACCCACATGCCGGTAACGGATGACGTAGCCATACCCGTCAGGCAAGGAGTTTTCTGATTGGATCGTAGAGCTATGATTGGACGCCGGGGTATAATTATTATTATTCCCTTACCAATCGTCTTAGTTTTATGCTGTGAAGTCCACCATCGCAAGTTCTCTAACCACTACACTACGGATACGTTAAGAGAACCCTATCGAGCAACATACCCGGAGCAATATAGATCTAGCATCGATAATACGGTGGTAGTTAATGGCGGCGGAGGAAAACTTGACACCTTAAGCACTTTGACCCGCGTAACCCGCGCCTAATCTTATAATTACCCAGAAAACCACACTGACACACTGCGCATGTCAAAACTCCCGCCTTTTGAAAGGCGTAACGGCCACGGCCGGAAGATCTACGAGTGCGGGTCGGGTGAGTTATTGGTGGGCGGGGCCAGTTTATCGATCAGGTTGCCAGACACAGGGCTTAAGCCCCGGCTCCGCATCGCCCATCACTGACCTGTGTGACCGTCTGTGCCTGTCTGGGCCGCCATTGTCCACGGCTCCAGAGCGGAGACTGCCACAATGAGGGTTCCAGCTCTGGTTTCCTTACAGGTGTGGGAGGCAATGATGCTCTCAAGTTTCCCCGACCATCTTGAGGGGTTTGGGTACTTTATGCGGCTTGTCTCTCAAAAATGAAAGAAACAAAAAAAAATAAAAAGGTTTGCGATCTACTCATTGATAACGGGTGATAATAATACCGCCTTCTAGACATACGTTATCTGAGCGCTCATTGGTCCCTGTAAGACTCGAATCAAACTATGATTGGCCGCCTGACGCCGGCGCAGGTTCCATACTTATCGTCTTCGTATTAAGTATAGACCCCATAATCGCAAAGCCTCTAAAATGTCTTAAGTTACATGGAGACGCAGCGAGTGTCGCTTTTCTCCGTTACATTCCACAGGGTAGGGGTTCACCCGCACAATCAGCGCGGATCTTGATACACACTTCAAATAATTAATTGAGCGGCGGATTTAGTTCAGCCATCCATGGATAACCCCCAAAACTAGCATCTGTTTCAAAATCGCATAATCGTGAAACTATTATATGGGAGGAGGAGGAGGGGAGAGAGAGAGAGAGAGAGAGAGAGAGAGAGAGAGAGAGAGAGAGAGAGAGAGAGAGAGAGAGAACGACTATATATGTGTACCTTCTTGTTATCTGTAAATACTCTGTGCATGTATCTCACTATCTGTGTCATTCTGTAACCCAAGGAAAATTTAAGAGAGAGAGAGAGAGAGAGAGTCAAAAACTGTGTACGTTTACCTTTTTATAATCTGTGAATACATTGTACATGTGTAATTCTGTACCCAAGCAAAATTTATAGCATGGACAAATAAAGTAACATCTTATCTTATTTTATTACCCTAGCTCAATCTTTGTGATAAATCGCCATACGTAAGACTTCGTGTTGGGGCCCGGCGCCGTATATATAGTATCCTTTATGAAAACTTAAAAAACCTCTATACCTTCCAGGGCTTTCCTCTTACACCAGAGATCAATGTCTTGGCGCGTCTGTGTGTGTGTGAGTGTGTGTGTGTGAGTGTGTGTGTGTGAGTGTGTGTGTGTGTCACTGTTAAGGTGTTTTTCGGATAATTGTGTGAGGACCCGCACCGAGCCGCATTTTCCGGCAATCCCCGCTACCCCCCCTGTGCGATGTGGACAGAAAAAACGGTGAGGATAATTCATCGCCTGTAACTACCGGGTGTCCAGGTTTCCAGGTGACGGACGTTACACAGCCGGAAACTTTAAAGTCGGCGTTTTCTTGAAGTGTTGGTCAATTTGGGGGGCGTGGGGAGGGGGTGTGTGTGGATACCATGACTCCTATCTCGGTTGTTAAAGAGTCATTTTCGTCTCATTTTCAGTTTCTTTTTCATGCGCTCTCTGTCTCTGTCTGTCTGTCTGTCTGTCTGTCTCTGTCTCTCTCTCTCTCTGTCTCTCTCTCTCTCTCTCTCTCTCTCTCTCTCTCTCTCTTTCTCTCTGTCTCAGAGAGATAAAGGGATTACTGCTGCTACTGGTGTAATGCATTCATACTGTCTTAGGATACCAATGTACTCGTTACCGTGCTGACGTGCCGTAAAAAACAAACTCACTAACTCACTCACTTTGACGATACACGTATAACATCAGCATTATAATTATAGGCTATATTGTAGACGGGCCCCGAGACTAACGTCTCACAAGATTACGTGCTACCACACAGAGACAGTGCGGGGATATCATGATTCTGTCTAAGCCGGTCACATTCAACTAACAGTCCCAACAAGTAGGGGACGAGGTCTGCTGATTGGAGCTCAAACCACGGACCTCCTGCGGCAGAAGCCGGTGCTCTACACCAGAATTACCTTACCCCCTTAATTATATAAGGTCATTCATTGCAAAACTCAAGCAGAGCTCTTTTTTTTTAAAAGTAAAACTTAATGTTCTTTGAAAAATTGTATTACACAGAATTTGTTTTACTTCTCAAGTATTTGAAATCTTCACTAAATTAACGGTTATCAATGGAAGTAGTCAAACCAAAAAAAACTTGAAAAAAATAACAACAACGCAATCGTTGCATTTTGCTCTTTGCTTCAACTATTACCCATACCAAGTTATACTCCAAGAAAACGCCGAAACTTCGAGTTTTAGGCTTTGCAACGTGCGAAATCTGAATGCCTGGTTGTTGAGGCACTTGGTTATTCAGTATTTACATCGTGATTTGTTTATTTCCTCATATCTTTGCTTCAATTATTAACCACTTCTACCAACTTTGAAATCTTAGAGGGTAGGTTATCAATGCTTGGAAGGGTCAAGTTGAGTTGAATTGAGTTAGTTTACCGTCATACGCTAGGACTATATAGGCTATATCGTGGATGGGTCCCAAGACAAACGTCTGACAATTTCATGTGGATACCATGACTCCTATCTCGGTTGTTAGGTACTTTAATATGGCTATATCACCTTTTTATACATTATTTCAAATAACGTGTATTAAAACACAAAACAAAACATACAAAAACGAAACAACAACAACACATAAACACGCATATAGGGCAACCCACACTTCCTCCCCCATCGCGCCCTGATAAACAATGACAATACCAGTCCTACCCCTCAGTAGCCCAGGCTGTGGAAATTATTTGTTCGGGTAGAAAGATAATGATACATTCCTATTTTATTTAAACAACAGAATCAGAAGATTGCAGGCAGAACTAGGGGACTGGGAGTGGAGACTCGATAAGGTCGTGATCTCAAGCTCCGCTTTTTTTTTTTACTACGGTTCGTAAGTACAAGTCGCAGTGACTTACAACTAGTCGTAAGCATTCTCACATCAATATCTTACGACGAATCAATCCTAAGTTTACGACAACGTTGTACTTACGGCCGTAACTCTACTTTTTCCCACCACCCCACCCGCCTCAGTACAGTAAGTACAAGTCGCAGTGACTTACGACTCTTCTAAAGCCTTCTCATATCATTATCTTACGAAGAATCAGCCTTAAGCTTACGACAACGTTGTACCTACGGCCGTAGCTCTACTTCCTCTCCCCACCCCACCCGCCTCAGTATAGGGTAAAAAAAAACAAAAAACTACACCGCACACACACAACTTTTTGCCTGAAAGTGAACACATAATTACAGTGATGGAGATGACTAAATTCTAGACCTGTACACTCCAGCAATGCTCTCTCCACGTGTCTCCAGTGTTAAAGCGTCTTTATCCCTCGCGACAAATTTAGAAGCTTTAAAAAATGACTTCGCGAATCATAAGACGGTAACGTATGGTGTAACCCCGCCATTACTCATACGATTTTCTGATTGCCTTTTTCTATATTACATGTATTTACTCCGCAAGTCAAATATAGGCTACACGTTATGATTATACACCATAGCAAAATCCTTTACCTAATCGTCTCGGTTTTCGCTATAGGCCTCGATTTCGCAAATTTCCAATGACGCGTCTTGGAACAGTTGTCTCCCGCCACGTCAAACCCAGCCACATCACGAGAAGCATGCAGCGCGCGGGCTAAAAATAGAATCTAGTTCGAAATGACGCTTCGAGGCCCGCAGTAATTGTTGTGTGCACAGTTTTTTTTAACTGCTGGGTGCGCATGCAGGCTACACTATGCACTGAAGGCTTCGTTCAAAGGGTTAATTAATGTTCATTGAGCAATAATTCCACCTAAACCTTTATAATCATTATGATAGAGATAAGGCAGTCTAACAACTATAGAGGCTCTAACAGACAGAGCTACACATAGGGACTCGCAAGTCATGGACAATAATGTATTTCTCTGACTGTATTTATGTCCTTGTCTGCCTATGTCTGTCTGTGTCTGTCTGTCAGTATGTCTGTCAGTATCTCTCCTCTGTATCTACCTGTCCATCTCTGTCCCTGTCCGTGTCTGTTTCTCTCCCTGTCTATGTCTGTCTATGTGTATGTGTCTTTCTGTGCTTATCACTCTAACTATATAATAATCGATCTTCATGTCTCCCCCCCCCAACACTCTCTGTCTCTGTCTCTGTCTCTCTCTCTCTCTCTCTCTCTCTCTCTCTCTCTCTATCTATCTCTATCTCTCCTATCTTTCTCTGTCCCTCTCATCTGTATGTCTGCTATCTGTAAAAAGTATGTATGTGTTTGTCTCTCTGCCTGCCTCTCTTCCTCTATTAGTAATTAACCACTCATTAAATGTTAACATTTTTCTTGCTTTTAGATCTAGGACAACCTGTATAATTATTAGTACAATTATAATTCTAGACCTACAGTGCAATGACGAGAAGACGAGAAGATCTTTGGTTTTCAACAATCCGCTACGGAGATATTATTTTAAATGCTATTAAAAAATTATTTTTAAGACGCAACAATAATAACAATAACAATAACAATAGTGGGGCCTTCCCGGTTCGATCCCGCGAACGGGCAAATTAACTTGTCGGATTTCGTTCCCTACTGGTTGGGTCGGTGTTGCTATTACTATTTTTGGGACTGCTGAGACCAGTACCTAATAAGAAAGACGGGCTTATGCCCTGCAGCGTTTTGCACTTTCGCGATATCTGTGTGCGAGCTATACGACCTTCACAATGTCTGCTAGCTGGTTTCCGGTAGAGTAATAAAAATGTCATCACAGAATTATGCCATTCTTCGACAAAATTATGCCAAATTATGAAAAAAGAAGAAGAAGAAAAAAAAAAGGCAAATTAAGGTTCACCGCGAGAACAGAGCTGAGAGTGAGGGTCTTATCCACTGGTCGACGCGTTGCTTAGCACATCTGGTCTATACATGTAAATAGAATACAACTGACTGAGACAGAAGTCCTGGCATCCCCGCTGTGTCTCTTTGTGGCAGAACTTAAGGCATTCTTTAGTTTGATATATATATAAAAACCAAACCAACACAGAAAATGAAGTATTATATATATATATATATATATATATATATATAATTATAAA
>RQTK01000714.1:40596-51417 GCA_003991915.1 Elysia chlorotica
CCCCCTCCCACACACATCCCATTAAATTTCATCCGACCATAGGAAAAAACGAATGTGTTGGGTTTAGTTCTCTATTGGTTGGATCAGTGAATAAACTTATCTTATTTTATCTCCCATCTAATTTTATCACTCGTTAATTAGACTCACTTGATCTCATCCAATCTAATCTGATTTTATCTCTTGTTACCTCGACTCATCTGACAATATTTCTTGTTGCCTAGACTCATCTTAACTCGTTCAATCTCATCTGACTTTATCTCTCGTTACCTAGACTCACTTCATCTCATCCAATCTCATCTGATCTTATCTCTCGTTACCTAGACTCATCTCATCTCATCCAATCTCATCTGATCTTTTCTCTCGTTACATAGACTCATCTCATCTCATCTCATCCAATCTCATCTGATCTTATCTCTCGTTACCTAGACTCATCTCATCTCATCCAATCTCATCTGATCTTATCTCTCGTTACCTAGACTCATCTCATCTCATCCAATCTCATCTGATCTTATCTCTCGTTACCTAGACTCATCTCATCTCATCCAATCTCATCTGATCTTTTCTCTCGTTACCTAGACTCATCTCATCTCATCCAATCTCATCTGATCTTATCTCTCGTTACCTAGACTCATCTCATCTCATCCAATCTCATCTAATCTTATCACTCGGGGAAACAGTCGCAAATAACGAGAGATTTATAATTAAAAAAAATAATGATGAAGAAAAATGTCAACAAACTTCCTTCGCATTAATTTTTCAAAAACGACCTACATCTTTCACCTGCAATGTAACGTAAACACGTAAGCTTAAATCTAAAATTGTCCACAACAAAATGGATGGATCTTGAAAAACAAGGAGTGTGTGATGTGTGTGTGTGGGGTGGGGGGGTTGTTAGGATGGTGGTATCAAATCGTCTTTTAGAAGCTAAAACCAAGATTGGTTGTTTTCATCAGGTTTCCACTTACAGAGGCATTACTGGTTTTACGATGCACGCAATGAAAATGGGTTACGTAATCCTGACCTTTAGGCATTGGGATTTCTGATAGCTCGTTGGCTCCGTAACTCTATGATGGAGATATGATTGGGTTGAATTGGGTTGAGTTGCTTAACAGTCCAACGTCAGCATTTTAAGCTCTATAAGCTCATTGTGGACGGGCTCCAAGACTAACGTCTGAACAATCTGAGTGCTGCCACACAGAGACTTTGCGGGGATACCGATGACTCCTGTTACAAATTGTGACAAATAAATTTTTGACCGAGCGATCGTGGGTTTCGAACCATATATGCCTATTGTTGACGGGCTCCAAGACTAACGTCTGACAACTTATGCGTGCTACCACACAGAGACAACGCGGGGATACCATGACTCCTGTAGATAAATTAAGTGTTACAAATACATTTTTTACCGAGCGATCGTGGGTTTCGAACCATATACCTATTGTGGACGGGCTCCAAGACTAGCGTCTGACAACTCTGCGTGCTGCCACACAGGAAAATGCGGGGATACCGTGACTCCTGTGCACAAATTGTGACCCAAAGAAATTTAAATCTTCGATCGACCAATCGTGGGTTTCAAACCATATTATGCCTATTGTGGACGGGCTCCAAGAATAACGTCTGACAACTCTGCGTGCTACCACACAGAGACTTTGCAGGGATACCATGACTCCTGTAGACAAATTGCGACCCAAATAAATTTAAATCTTTGACCGACTGATCGTGGGTTTCGAACCCAGGGACTTCCCGTTTGGTTGACCATCAACGCACTACCACCTCAGTCAGTTTACCCCCCCCCCCTTTTTTTTCTCTTATTTTTAGCTATGGTTGGGTGAGTTGATGTTGAGTTGGTTTAAATTCCAACATCAGCGCTATATAGGCTATATTGTGGACAGGCCCCAAGACGGACGTCTGACAATTTTATGTGCTGCCACCCACGAGACAGGGCGGGGATATCATGACTACTTTCTAAGAAGGTCACATTAAACTGACACCGACCCACCAGGAAATCACCAGGACTCGAAGCCGGACCTTTTGCGTCGGTGGCATATGTTCTACTCCAGGGCCACCACTCCCCCCAGCTATGATAGGACGCCGGTGCATTATTATTTTTCCCTTATCCCCTTACCTATTTTGGGGGCCGCGGTGGCCCTGGGGTAGAACATCGACTTCCGGCGCAAAAGGTCTGTGGTTCGAGCCTTGAAGATTCCGTTCCCTACTGGTTGGATCGGTGTAAGTTTAATGTGACCGGTTGAAACACGAATCATGGCATCCCCGCCCTGTCTTGTGTGTGGCAGCACGTAAAATTGTCAGACGTCTGTCTTGAGGCCCGTCCTCAACATAGCCTACACATTGTTGATGTTGGACGTTAAACCAACTTAACCCATCCCTTACAGTCATATCGTCATCGTCGCGATGTGGTCCGTTTTCGCAAGCTATCTATTTAGAAACGCAAGTTTTGGCTAGCGCTTGGTCGTCGACACAGATAAAAATTAATGATCACAAACCCAGATACAGGAGAGGTTTTGCGAATACGTAGCCTATGACGAAAGCGGTGACGGTAGATCAAATAATAAGTGAGAGAGTGAGTGAGATTGTTTTTACGGCACGTCAGCACGGTAACGGCTATATTGTGCCCATGATGTCCTAAGACAGTTAATACAGTAGAAACGTAGCAGCGGTGATTCCTTTATCACTCTGAGTAGTAAAAGCATAAAAAAGTTGTTCAACATAATACAGTAGTTTGAAAGATTTATGTGTATGATTATCACATTTTAATTTTATTATACACACCAATGTCCTTCAGATACCTCAGCAGGCGCTGATTAATTAATTAAGTAATTAATTAGGCTCTATATAGTAGTTTGAAAGCAAAGTACAGATTTCTTTCCAGGTGAAAGAATCTAGATCTATATCGACATCTAGATATAGCTTTGAATGAGACTTTAGGATCCAATTACGTCATTCGCAAACACTATGTGCATCGCAAGGCATACAAGAGACACCTCAAGCTAAAAGTGTCATTAGTCTTTGTGTCAAATTTAACGTATCGAGTGTCACCAGCGATAATGGTGGCAGTCGACCTAACATAGGTACAAGAACTTTAAACAGATTGGGAGGAAATATGTTGAAATATTAAAATTTAAAAAAAAAAAGTGTGTGGTTTGAAAAAAAAGGGTGGTATGGGAGAGAGAGAGAGGGGGGGGGAGATAGATAGAGAGAGAGAGAGAGAGAGAGATGACGGTGATGATGATGATGATGATGATGATGATGATGATGATGATGATGATGATGATGATGATGATGATAATGATGATGATCGTAATGACGATTACGATGATGATGACTATGATGATGATGGTGATGATGATGATGATGATGATGATGATGACGATTACGATGATGATGACTATGATGATGATGATGATGATGATGATGATGATGATGATGATGATGATGATGATGATGATGATAAAGAAGAGAGTGGTGGTGTTGGTGGTTTTGGTGGTGGCGATGATGATGTTACTGTGGTCTTGTTGGGGGTGATAATGGTGGCGTTACTTTAACCCTTAAGGAAGTTGTACACCACATGTATGCCTATCGTTCTGAATATAGCCTACATACATTTTAACATGAATCACCGGGTAAAAAACGGCCATAACTTTATCAGAAACTGCTTTATAGTGCTATCATGTTATTAACTTTCTTAACCATATCATGTCGATATCTCCCCTACTCCTTGGTAAAAATCAACTGTCAAAAAGAAAAGCGGGGGAAAAGTAAAGAAAAAGCTCCCAGTTTATATATATGCTACCGCTATTAAGTAGATTTAGTTACGGTACCATTTTTGTTTGTTTTGTTTTTTGTCCTTTTAGGTTGACCTACAATTTAATGCAGGCGCTATCTTGATGATAGTTAATAATGATGATTATTTTAGTTTTTCTTTAATTAGAGCAGAACATCTAATTTTAAGAGAGAGAGAGAGGGAGAGAGATACGGAGAGAGAGAGAGGGAGAGTGGCACAGAGACAGAGAGACACAGATGGGCACAGAGAGAGAGAGACAGAAAGACAAACAGAGAGAGACAGAGAACGACAACGACAGAGAGAGAGACAGAGACAGAGACAGAGAGACAAACACGCACACATGCAGACAGAGACAGAGACAAAGACAAAGAGAGAGGCAGAGAACGACAAAGACAGAGAGAGACAGAGAGAGAGAGAGAGAGACACACACACACACACACACACATACTGCTATCATGTTATTAACTTTCTTAACCATATCATGTCGATATCTCCCCTACTCCTTGGTAAAAATCAACTGTCAAAAAGAAAAGCGGGGGAAAAGTAAAGAAAAAGCTCCCAGTTTATATATATGCTACCGCTATTAAGTAGATTTAGTTACGGTACCATTTTTGTTTGTTTTGTTTTTTGTCCTTTTAGGTTGACCTACAATTTAATGCAGGCGCTATCTTGATGATAGTTAATAATGATGATTATTTTAGTTTTTCTTTAATTAGAGCAGAACATCTAATTTTAATACACTGTGAGCTGCGATAGAAAATGTGAAAATAGGTCATAAGCGGCCTTAACTGTTTTGGAAGATGATGTCAATGGTAGAATCTTTGTGAATGAGAAACTTACAAAGGTAGGGTTCATTATAATAATTGCCTGAGGATTTAAATTAAAGCAAGGTATGTATAATTAATGGGCTCATACAAGCCTAGGTTTTTTGTTGTTATTTTTTTCCTTTAGAAGGGTAAAGGGAGAATACCTGGGTAGAAAAATATGATTTTGACAAAGAAAATTTATATTGCAAATATCTATCGAAATAACTAAAGGAAGTCTCCCTTTTCTTTATTATGATTAGAAGAAAGGGAAATCGAAAAATCGAGGAAAGACGTTAAAGCGTTGAACTTGGCATTTTAAGGGGCTTTGTAAAAGTTTGTGGTTTGTATGGTTAGAGTTTATTGTGGTCGGAGAGAAGAGAGAAAGAGGGGAGAGAGAGAGAGAGAGAGAGAGAGACATACACAAACACACACACACATCACAGAGTCAGAGGGACGAGAGATTATTATGATTATATGAATTAGACGGTTACATCCACATATTCCGTCTTCGTATAAGATTAGCTAGATAAGCTGGATTAGCTGGCATTATTTTCCTCATGTAGAAAAGGAAATGACCAATTTTTGTCTTTATTATTTCTTGCACCACACCTAAGTTTTCTTCAAAAAATCTCTAACAGCTGACCTGATTACAATACGCTATATTTAGCCCCAAGGGAAGTCACTGTCGTGTACCTCTCGTAATAAACACAAACAGATAACAACAATGGAGTCAGATGCCTTAGATAGTGTCGAAAATGATTTTACTAGTGATTTGGACGGTGACAGTCTCGAAGAAAGAAACACAAAACCGATGACTCACATTGTCCAAAGGTAGTTCATGGTTATATTAAAAGTTTGTCATGTTTGAGTCTAGACTTCTTCTGTGGGAATCCCCTTCAGTGTGTCAGTGGTAGACCTATGCTAAGTAATACTAAAGATCTCCAAGACCCACAGCTTCCTCTTTGTTCTTCAGCACGATAAACCAGCCTATCTAATTCTAGGTTTAGAATCTAGAAAGTTAGCCCTAAATCTTGCCTACATTGGATTCGAGCTCACATCCATAACAAGATAACTCAAAAAAACTAGATCTAGAGTCTCTGACTTCGAGATTTATAAGAATGTAGGCCTCTTTTTTTTTGTGTGTGTGCATCATCCAGCCTCGTAGATCTAGATTCTTAGATTCTATTAGGCCTATCAGTATCATTTTAATATTCAAAATATCTCTTTTTTTTGTTTGTTGGGATTGCAAGCTGTGAAAGTGGTACTGGTAGAGCGTTGTAGCTTTGATCGTGAGGGGTACGGTTCAAATCCAAAGTCAGGCAAACTGGTTGGACTCCTAGTGTCAGCGAAAGGACCTGAGACAGGAGTCCTGGTATCCTAATGAGAGCGTTGCTTTCTCTGACAAAAACATCTTTAAAACTTTTCTATTCTCCAATCTGAAAGGACTTTACTTTTTTACCCTTTTATTGTCCATCCACAAAAATTCAATTTATAAATAAATTTACACAAACTAAAAATTAAGTAGGCCTACTTTGCTGGGGGTTTTATATTCAAACTTGTTTTTAAATTTTAAAACCTAGTTCTAAAGCTTTTCAATTTAATGACATCTAGCTAGTACCATTAGCTAGTAGGCCTACTTGCCAAACTTATCATAAATCAACATTAATTTAAAAATCAGTTATCAATTTTGATTCCTTTCCAAAATCTTCTATATTTCTGTGTAAAATACTTTGGCTGTTTTTGACTTACATTGTATTTGTATTTAGATCTTCCAGCGTCTATGGACATTTAATTCTCTTTATAAATGAGTACACTAAAATATTTGAAAAATTTCCATTGTTTCTCTCTTCCAAAGAGTAGTCATGGCGGAATTGATGATTTCGACTGTATCCTTTAGAAATTACATTGCATTCTTGTAATTTTTGTATTTTAATTTTTTTTTTTTTTTTTTCAAACCTATACTATCATCTATGAATGTAAACTCTGATGCCATTAATGAATTTGTCAGGATTTTACCTTTTGAAAAATCTCAAAATATTTGGTTAAAATTAAAATTTTGTTTCTCTCCCTCTTGCAGGCCATGCAGTCATGACGGAAGCTTCGAGCAAGTGGACATAATCCCGAGCAAACTCGGCGGCCGGCCCTAGCTCGAGTTGTGGCTGCAGGACGACTGGAGAGCATGTGACCCGCTGACCCGATCCCAGTTCCAGGCGATGCTTGACCCGGACGGTCGGCTCATCAGCGAGCACGCGCTGCGGAAAGCTGTGTTTCTGGGTTCGTTCCCCTTAGTTAGTTAGTTAGTCATGTCCTCAGTAAACATCATCTAGGTGATCCCTGGAAATCTGTCCTTTTAGGTCCGCAAAGTTGAGTGGGGGGCGCGGTAGTCCAGGGGTAGAACATCAGCTTCCGTCGCAAAAGGTCTGAGGTTGAGTCCTAGCGATTTCGCCCCCTACTAATCTGTTTAACTCATAGTACTGGTCTGGGTTGGGTTTAAATGAATTAGTTGTCCATTGGTACGTCCATGTACAGTGGCGGGTTGTAAAGGCTGAGGGAGGCGCGGTGGCCCTGGGATAGAACATCGGCTTCCGTCGCAAAAGTTCTGAGTTTGAGTCCTGGCAATTTTGCTCCCTTCTGGTTGGGTCGGTGTCAGTTTCATGTGACCGGCTGAGACAGGAGTCATGGTATCCCCGCCCTGTCTCGTGTGTGGCAGCACATAAAATTGTCAGATGTCAGTCTTGGGGTCCGTCCACAATATAGTCTATATAGTGCTGATGTTGGACGTTAAACCAACTTAACTCAACTCAATTCAACCTTTGTGGGTTGTAAACGTTTTGTTCAGAGTATAATACCTTTGTTGTGAGTATACACTTTTGTTGTATTATATATATATATACCTTTTATGACGTTAATTTGGTGAAGTTGGTCCCTGTTGTAGGTCAATTGTTGAATAGTTATAATTCATGTAGACTCAACACACTATCTTATCAACAGTAACAAAATAAAGATTACTAGACGGCCTGTTTAGAAACACAATAGTTTAACTGTATTGATAAAGACCCTGTCTGAGGGTTAAGAATACAGCTCAAGAATGTTCAGTTCTAAATCAGTACTTGATAATTATCTAGGTCTATAACGGATCTCGATAACAGCAAAATAACAGCGCTCACTGTGGCAAAATCTTAGAACACAAATAGAAGTATAAACACTTCTCTCTCTACAAAAAAATGTCAATCAAGCTTTCCTGAGCGAAAGTTGCAGGCAAGATTAGCTCCCCTCGTCAACGGAAAACGCGCAGGTTCGTGTAGAGATGTCGCTCAATTTGGGATGAAAATGTTTGCTTACTGGCTCAAAGTAGTTTCTCTCGCTGGACAGAACATATTTGTATAAAACTATTTTTAAAAATTAAGATTGATGGTTCAACAAAATTTTTAGATGTTTATTTACAAAATATGGAACATTCAGTGCAGAATTTATAAAAGTATAGAACTGCAAATATATATGTTTTAATTGACTGCTAATTTCAAATTTTTTTTTATTATTATGGTTCTTCAGTATGCCTATTATGCGTTAACTGCAGCCTTGTAAATGCCTTACTAGGGTGGGAACTGGTGCAAGTAGTAAAGTTTTGTTCTCCAAATCAAGAGGTTCCACAATCCACCAAAAATTCATTTGTCCGATTTTGTCTGATTTTGTCCCCTGCTGGTTGGAAATTAAGAGTCTGATTTTAATAGAACCAAAGAGAGAAAAATAACCTATTCTCCTACAAAAATTTGAGTTATCAGACTTTGTTTTGTGAGGTTTCCACTGTATATGTCAGGCACTTGGAGTGATTCAGGTACAATTCATAATTTTTACTTTTTTGAGTAATTCATAATGTGTAATAATCAAATTCACTATTAGAGGTTGTAGAAAAATCATAACTGCATGGTTTCTAGAGCCTGAAATAATCATTTTCATTCAAAAATAAGAAGTGTCAATATAGTTTTCTTCTATGTATAGAGAGCTCCAGCATAAACTGATGAATGTAAGTGATGCAATATATAATGTTTATTATAGAATGTTTTATACCAGGCAGATTCACAAGTGTGGGCTGTGTTTAAAAAGAAATATAATTTTATCAAGATGAAGAATTTCAACATACAAATTATGATTTAAAAGACTTTATTTTTCCATCTGTAAAGCTTAATTATCAAATATTATGTTTGATTTTGTTTTTAATTAACCTCTGCTGAAAAAAGTAGATTTGAAATTGAATACCTTTGCACCTGATTTGTCTATTTATTTCAAACGCTAAAATATTTTCATTCCACATGAAATTTTTGAAAAACCATCATGAATGACTTAATTTGTCCTATCCTTTTTTGCCTTTCCTCTAATTTTTTCTTTACTCTCTTTGATGGGACAGAGAGCAAAGCTGTCTCCCAGGTCTCAAGAAAGATCCTATACTTTTTTATAACTTTTACTTTTTGCAAATGTTTCAGGCGGTGTCTCCCCCGATATACGTAAAGAAGTCTGGTCGTTCCTGTTTGGACTCTACCCGTGTAACTCGACCACAAGGTAATGCAGGAATCAACCGAAGAAAAGGAACAAGGGTTTGAAAGCTTTAATAAAGTCGAAAATAAATTATACTGCATTATTTATTACTAAGCTCTTAATGTTTAGTTCACTACAGCTTTTATGTGGGTCTGCAATTTGTGTACGTTCTGAAGGGAACAGAATTGGGGTTAAGGGGGGGAAAAGGGAGGGTACTATTATAATTCTTTTTATATGTAGATCTATGTATTTTTTTTTTTTTTTTGTTATTATTTTTTAATTCTTCTTATCCAGTTTCTGTTTGTTTCTTTTTTTGTGTGTTCATGTGATGAAGACTTAAGGTCAAGAGCTTACAAATTTAGTAATAAATTAAGCTGTCCAATACATACTTTTGTTTTTTTATTATTCTTTTTTAGTATACGCCTTACAGTAAACTGAGTTTGTCAACATTATTGTACTGCTCGTTTTGTATCAAGGCCGCATTCTGTATCACACATGTAGTACTAAACATTAGGTATCACCAAAAAGCTAACAAACTTTCTAATCTATTTTCTTCGGCTTTTACATTTCACAGAGAAAGGGAGGCCATCCTCATTGACAACATTGTCCACTACCACGAGATGAAGACGCGATGGAAGACGATACTGGTGGTGAACAGCGTGCCTGGTTGTAAGCGAAATATGATTATGATTAGGATTAAACAATCACCGATTTAAACTAACGGACAAAAAAACTTATCAAGCGTATTTTTAATAGCCTTTAATAGCATTCTCCAGTGCACAAAATGACAAGGAAACTGTTTACAAAATTTCAGACAGAGGGTGGCAAAAGGAAACTTGGGTATAACTGGATGATCGGTTTGAGAAAAGACAGGGCTGTTGGGTTGATGTTGAGTTTATTTAACGTTCAACATCAGCACTATATAGGCTATATTGTGGACGGGCCCCAAGACTGACGTCTGAAAATTTTATGTGCTGCTACACTCGAGACAGGGCGGGAATGCCATGACTCCTGTCTCAGCTAGTCACATTATACTGGCACCGACCCAACCAGTAGGGAGCGCAATCGCCAGGGCTCGAATTCGGACCTTTGGCGTCGGAAGCCGATGTTCTACCCCAGGACCACTGTGTCACCCTTAAAAGGAGCAGGGCACAACATGCTTTTATTGAGTGAATGGTGAACATCATAGGTAGTAGTAGTAATCTTTGGTTTTGTCTCAAGTCCAAAAGATATGCACATGAGAAGGCTTATGACAATTTGTAAGCTTCCGCAATGTTGTACTTATGCCCTGGTACTATTGTTTGGTTTTACCATTAAATCTCTGTACGTTGACATCAAGTTTTTGCTTAGCTCCTAAACCATTAGAAAAAATTAAAACAGTTTTCATGTATGCTTTTTACAGTGCATTGAGCAGTGCTTTATTTTACAAAATACATGCTCTTTTTCTATCCAAATGCTTCGGATTAAGACTACTCTCATTCTCACAGAACTACAACAATATATCAACATCATCATTGTTATTACTAACCTACCTTCCCCCTACCAGTTCCTGAAGATTTTTTTTTTCATCATCATCATGATTATTATTATTATTATTAGTAGTAGTAGTAGTAGTAGTAGTAGTAGTAGTAGTAGTAGTAGTAGTAGTAGTAGTAGTAGTAGTAGTAGTAGTAGTAGTAG
>RQTK01000714.1:160081-171072 GCA_003991915.1 Elysia chlorotica
ATGATGATGTTGGTGGTGGTGGTGGTAATGATGATGATGATGAAGATGTTGGTTGTGGTGGTGGTGATATCGGTGATGATGAGGATGCTGATGTCGATGCTGATGCTGCTGTCGATGATGCTGATATTGGTGATGTCGATGCTGATGTTGCTGCTGCTGCTGATGATGATGATGATAATAATGACTTTCACCTGTATTGAACAGCCTGGTTTTCACAAATATTTTCCTAAACTGTTTTAGATCATCGTCTATAAGTATACCAGTGCTTTTTCCTTTGACTATCAGGTCTTCTTTCAACTTTTTCATTAGACAATCTGCTATTTAAAATGGTTGCAAAAAATTGACAGAGTGTAGACCTTACTCTTATCACATTTTCTTTGCATTAGTGTATTGCTCGGGTTTTTTAATTTATTAATGAGAGAAAACTGACAGGGCACATTTGATTCTTAATCTTACTACATCTTGATCGGGGCCAGCATTTTGCTTAGTTTCAAAACACTGTATAATAATTTTAATATATATGCCCATCCTTAACTTTTTCTGTTCATTCACTCAATATTGATTAACGTCTAACGACAGTAGCAATGCTATGTATATCGCAGACGGGTCCCAGACTAAAGTCTGAAAACCTTACGTGCTGCCACGCAGACACTTTTCGGGATATTGACCCAACTGGTAGGGAATGAAATCAGACAAATAATTTTTTTTTCGACCTTGAGGTTCGAACTGGAAACCTACCAATCCTCTATTACTTGAGCGAGTGCACCTCTACCCATAGTTATGTTTATACCATCCGCTTCAGAGGGCCAGGCTTCTATTATCATAACGTCAAAAATTTAAAAAAAAAATAAGAAGAAGAAATGAGAAATTAAGAAGAGGCGTTGTAGATCACAATTATATAAGTCAACAAATATATGCACCTTCACAAAATAAAGATTACACAGTGAATGGTACAAACACATTCTTATTGGTTTAAAAAGGAATTATCCATTTTATTATATACCAGCTCCTGAAGAGCCATCATTCATAGTCGATAAATCCAACTAAAATCCGCGGTTGTTTCTGACACTAAGACCGTTGCGGTTTTGAGTTAGAATATAGTATTGTTGTAACACGATTTAGAGTTTTCCTGTTTTTAGATTATAGTGTTGTTGTAACACAATTTAGAGTTTTCCTGTTTTTAGATTATAGTGTTGTAACCCAATTTAGAGTTTTCCTGTTTTTAGATTATAGTGTTGTTGTAACACGATTTAGAGTTTTCCTGTTTTTAGATTATAGTGTTGTTGTAACACGATTTAGACTTAGAGTTTTCCTGTTTTTCCAGATGTGTTTCTAGTTCTCTGGTCACAGTGCAAAACGTATTGTGTTCAGGTATTTGTTTTTACTTAGGTAGGCGGTGTTGAAATTACATATGGTACTTGGTAGGGTTGTTCGGATACTTTAGACGCGGCGATAAAGTTACGTGTGGATTTCCGTGTTGTCGCATTCAGGCCACTTGTGTATTTGCACGCTATGGTGTTAAAATACTTGTGGATTTTTGTGGTTTTGGTGTTAAAGCTACTGGTGGATTTGCAAGCTGCATGATTGTGGATTTGTATGCCGTAGTGTTAACATACATGTGGATGTGTGTTGTGGCGATAAAGCTACTTGTGGATTTGCGTGTTGTGGTGATAAAGCTACTTGTGGATTTGCGTGTTGTGGTGATAAAGCTACTTGTGGATTTGCGTGTTGTGGTGATAAAGCTACTTGTGGATTTGCGTGTTGTGGTGATAAAGCTACTTGTGGATTTGCGTGTTGTGGTGATAAAGCTACTTGTGGATTTGCGTGTTGTGGTGATAAAGCTACTTGTGGATTTGCGTGTTGTGGTGATAAAGCTACTTGTGGATTTGCGTGTTGTGGTGATAAAGCTACTTGTGGATTTGCGTGTTGTGGTGATAAAGCTATTTGTGGATTTGCCTGTCACGGGAATTTAAAATATTTGTGGATTTGCCTGTTGTGTGTTAAAGTATGATATTTGCATGTTGTGGTGTATACGATACTTGATTATTTGGGTGTTGTAGTGTTACAGCTACTTGTGGATTTGCGTGTTGTGGTATTCAAGCAAATTGAGAGTTTGTCTATTACGGTGTCAAAGCTACTTGTGAACTTGCAAGTTGTGGTGTTAAAGGTTTTCTTTGATTTACGTGATGTGGTGTACACGCTATCCGTAGATTTACGTGTTGTGGTGTACACGCTATCCGTAGATTTACGTGTTGTGGTGTACACGCTATCTGTAGATTTACGTGTTGTGGTGTACACGCTATCCGTAGATTTACGTGTTGTGGTGTACACGCTATCCGTAGATTTACGTGTTGTGGTGTACACGCTATCCGTAGATTTACGTGTTGTGGTGTACACACTATCCGTAGATTTACGTGTTGTGGTGTACACGCTATCCGTAGATTTACGTGTTGTGGTGTACACGCTATCCGTAGATTTACGTGTTGTGGTGTACACGCTATCCGTAGATTTACGTGTTGTGGTGTACACGCTATCTGTAGATTTACGTGTTGTGGTGTACACGCTATCCGTAGATTTACGTGTTGTGGTGTACACGCTATCCGTAGATTTACGTGTTGTGGTGTACACGCTATCCGTAGCTTTACGTGTTGTGTACACGCTATCCGTAGATTTACGTGTTGTTGTTTAGATTTACGTGATGTGGTGTACACGCTATCCGTAGATTTACGTGTTGTGGTGTACACGCTATCCGTAGATTTACGTGTTGTGGTGTGCACGCTATCCGTAGATTTACGTGAGTAGATTTACGTGTTGTGGTGTACACGCTATCCGTAGATTTACGTGTTGTGGTGTACACGCTATCCGTAGATTTACGTGTTGTGGTGTGCACGCTATCCGTAGATTTACGTGTTGTGTACACGCTATCCGTAGATTTACGTGTTGTTGTTTAGATTTACGTGATGTGGTGTACACGCTATCCGTAGATTTACGTGATGTGCTGTACATGCTATCCGTAGATTTACGTGTTGTGGTGTGCACGCTATCCGTAGATTTACGTGCAAATGGCCCTGCTGACTTTCTTGTCACTGTCATACAGTGTCAATGTCGTGCGGTTACCCTTGGGTTAGCGTATCTTGGTGTTGAAGTTATCCCTCCACATTTGTGTCTATACGCTTTCTGATGACGATTCTGTCTCCGACTCGTCTGATGCCTCTCTCTCTTGATTGAGTGTGGCGTTGTTGGCGGATTTTTTTGCCTCGGATTCTTCCATAGATTTGCGTGCCGCGTTGAAGGCGGCAGCCAAGGACAGTTGGGACTTGGTAGCGATTGCAAGAGCAACGCTAAGCATGGGTCTGCGGGGTGTGGATTCGCCTAGCGTGCTCTTAGACATAGCTACGTGTGTCTCGGAAACCATGGCGCTGTTTGGACCCTCGCCTTCCAAACTTTTCAAGTCCTCATCCATTTCTGAATTCTCCAGTTCTTCTTCTTCTGGCTCATTTAGTCTGTAACTTCTGTCGTCATTCTTTTTCCTCTTACTTTCGTCTTCCCTGCAAAGATAAACAAAATATGTTCACAAACCTCGCGATTCTTCTTCGATAGATTGCGATCATCATTTCTTTCTATGATATTTATAGATACAGTCATATCTGTGTGAAAAAAGAGTAAGTCGAGTCATATTGATTAGCTACTACAATACAACTTCTGGGGAATGACGAATTGTTTGCTTCACAAATATAACATTATTACGTGATGAATTTTCATTTCTCACCTAAGATCTATAGCCTCTATAGGTATTATGGACATACCCATTATTTTCTGTAATGATACATAGGTGGAGGAACTTATATGAAGCACCCAGAGTGAATCAGGCACAAGTTATTGATTCTTTGGGTTATTTATAGTGTGTTCAGAAGAATCACAATAATGTATTTTAAAGTCTAGAACAAAATACAAACGTATCATTTCGAAAACGAGAAATAGCTATACTTTTGTGTCGATTTAGATCTAGTAGGTGTGGGTACTACTACAACCCTCACCATACTATAAATGCATAGAGCAGGCTAAAGACTATCAAGCCTAATATGCCATGATATGATATGATATGATAGATGTCCTACAAATTCCATTTGCCTTTTTCTAATGGTTTTTAACAAAGATCGATCTATTCTAGCCTTATCTAGCACATCTTCGTTTGATTTCCTATCCTGCCATGATATTCTTTGTATTCTTCTAAAGAACTACATTTCTGTTGCTTCAATTTTTTTTTTAATAACATCATCTGCTATCGTCAAACTTTCACAGCCGTACAAGAGAGTTGACCAAACATATAATTTAAGAACTCTTATTTTGGTTCTAAGCCCTTTATATCTGATACAGAATTTTGGTTCTTAGCCCTTTATATCTGATACAGAATTTTGGTTCTTAGCCCTTTATATCTGATACAGAATTTTGGTTCTTAGCCCTTTATATCTGATACAGAATTTTGGTTCTTAGCCCTTTATATCTGATACAGACATTATTTTCTTATGTAGCTAAAATGTCCTCTTCGAACAGTCAACCCATAGGACATTAATGCATACTTACTCAGATAACATATCGGCAACAACGTACAGCCCAACCAATACTAACACGATCACCAGTCCAGTAATCATGTAGGCCAGGTGGTATTCTTTTGGTGGTGCTTATTTTGGTGTTGGTGCCAGTCCATTTATGTTGAAGGGAAAAAACAACAACAGAGGTTAGCAAAATTAATCTACAGGTTCTTATTAAATTTGGTGCCAGTGTATTTTTTTATCTTGAAGGTAAAATGCGGGTGGCAGCAAAATTAATTTACCGGTTCTTAATGTTATTTTGGTGCCAGTGTATTTTTATGTTGAGGGTAAAACGCCGGTGGCAGCAATATTAATTCACAGATTCTTATTAAATTTGGTGCCAGTGTATTTTTATGTTGAGGGTAAAACGCTGGTGTTAGCAATATTAATTCACAGGTTCTTATTAAATTTGGTGCCAGTGTATTTTTATGTTGAGGGTAAAACGCCGGTGTTAGCAATATTAATTCACAGGTTCTTATTAAATTTGGTGCCAGTGTATTTTTATGTTGAGGGTAAAACGCTGGTGGCAGCAAAATTAATTTACAGGTTCTTAATGTTATTTTGGTGCCAGTGTATTTTTATGTTGAGGGTAAAACGCCGGTGGCAGCAAAGTTCATTTACAGGTTCTTAATCTTATTTTGGTGCCAGTGTATTTTATGTTGAAGGTAAAACGCCGGTGTCAGCAAAATTCATTTACAGGTTCTTAATCTTATTTTGGTGCCAGTGTATTTTTATGTTGAAGAAATAACAAATCGTACTTTCTTAGCAGAATTAATTTATGGATTTTTAGTTTAGTGCCAAGGTATTAATGTTGAACAAAAGAAAAGAAAAATAGCATGAAAATTACTACGAATTTTTACTGCCTTTAACTTTAAGTAAAACATTGAAAAAAAACCTGAGAGTTTGGACACTTTTAGTAAAACACTCAAAGATTCTCAAACATATTTCAAAGTGGTAGAGGTAACTCAGTAATGAATGGCATTTAATACAAGTGTTATGATTCACTGCATAAATAATGATAACAGCTACAAAACCGCACAGTAATATTGTTAGTCTTATCCTTTTCAGAACAAATTATACTGTAATTTAGAAAGATAGCTGAAAATCAGTTTACTAAATACACTTTAATTGGTCGCTTTTAAGTACAAGTGGTCTAACCCACTTTTTTGGAAAATCCGGAAAACTACATAGGTAGGAAACAGGTGGATCCCCCTACATGTAGGGAAAGTTTCGTTTCAATAACACCTTTATTTTTTCCGTTATTAGAGAAAACTTCCTTGTCTTTATTAGAAAACAGTCTCTTTTTGAAGTTCTTGAACAGTTAACCACTAGGACATTAATGCATACTTACTCAGATAACATATCGGCAACAACGTACAGCCCAACCAATACTAACACGATCACCAGTCCAGTAATCATGTAGGCCAGGTGGTATTCTTTTGGTGGTGCTTATTTTGGTGTTGGTGCCAGTCCATTTATGTTGAAGGAAAAAAACAACAACAGAGGTTAGCAATAATATTTATCAATTCACAGGTTCTTAGTCTGGTGCCAGTGTATTTTTATGTTGAAGGTAAAACACCGGTGGCAGCAAAATTCATTTACAGGTTCTTAATCTTATTTTGGTGCCAGTGTATTTTTATGTTGAAGGTAAAACGCCTGTGGCAGCAAAATTAATTTACAGGTTCTTAATCTTATTTTGGTGCCAGTGTATTTTTATGTAGAAGAAATAACAAATCTTACTATCTTAACAGAATTAATTTATGAGTTCTTAGTTTAGTGCCAACGTATTAATGTTGAACTAAAGAAAAGAAAAATAGCATGAAAATTACTATGAATTTCCACTGCCTCTAACTTTAAGTAAAACATTTAAAAAAAAAACTGAGAGTTTGGACACACTTTTAGTAAAACATTTAAAGATTCTCAAACATATTTCAAAGTGGTAGACGTAGCTCAGTAATAAATGACATTTAATACAAGTGTTACGATTCACTGCATAAATAATGATAACAACCACAAAACTACAAAAGTCTCCCTGATACCCAGGATCACACCCATATGTAGGATTATCACAGTTAAATTTTATTATATACACCAATGTCCTTCAGGCGCTGAGGACTAACATAAGTAAATATGCTCAACCCAACGCAACTGTTCCAGGGATTAAAGGCTCACTTACTAAAAGGTTTGGTTAAAAGTGAAGGGTATATACAGTAGTTTAAAAGATCCATATGTAGGATTATCACAGGTATATTTTATTATATACACCAATGTCCTTCAGGTACCTAAGTGAGTGAGTTTGTTTTATGGTACGTCAGCACGGTAACGGCTATGTTGTCCCCATGATGTCCTAAGAACGCGATGAGGACTAACAAAAGTAAATATGCTCAACCCAACGCAACTGTTCGACGGATTAAAGGATCACCAACTAAAAGATTTGGTTAAAAGTGAAGGGTATGTACAGTAGTTTAAAAAATCCATATGTAGGATTATCACAGATAAATTTTATTACATACACCAATGTCCTTCAGGTCCTACAGTAGTTTAAAAGATCCATATGTGGGATTACCACAGTTAAATTTTATTATATACACCAATGTTCTTCAGGTACCTAAGAAAGCGTTGAGGACTAACATAAGTAAATATGCTCAACTCAACAGAACGAGGCCACAGTAGACAAACCAGATATGTCACCAAATTGGAAAGTATTCAATTCAAAAAATGTTATTTTAGGACTGAAAAGGTTCTACTACTTCTAGGTAGATCCTGCAGAAACTGATGAATAGAGAGCATTCTGAAACTTAAAATTGAATTATCTTGAAAGTTGTCAAATGTGACTTGTCTGATTTTTCCATTGTGGTCTTCTTACTGTTCCAGGGATTAAAGGCTCACCAACTAAAAGATTTGGTTTAAAGTGAAGGGTACATACAGTAGTTTAAAAGATCCATATGCAGGATTATCACAGATAAATTTTATTATATACACCAATGTCCTTCAGGTACCTAAGAAGGTGCTGAGGACTAACATAAGTAAATATGCTCAACTCAACACATGAAGGTCACAGTGGAAAAACCAGATATGTCACCAAATCGGATAAATTTAGTTTTGCATCTTAGCTTATCAAGCAGATCTTTTTCTTGCATCCACTGAAAGTATTCTATTCAAAAACCGTTATTTTAGGACTGAAAAGGTTCTAGGTAGATCCTGCAGAAACTGATGAATAGAGAGCATTTTGAAACTTAAAATTGAATAATCTTGAAAGGTGTCAAATGTGACTTGTCTGATTTTTCCATTGTGGTCAAAGCAACTGTTCGACGGATTAAAGGCTCACCAACTAAAAGATTTGGTTAAAAGTGAAGGGTATATACAGTAGTTTAAAAGATCCATATGTAGGCTTATCACAAATAAATTTTATTATATACACCAATGTCCTTCAGGTACCTAAGAAGGCGCTGAGGATTAACATAATTATAAGTAAATATGCTCAACTCAACGCAACTGTTACGACCATGGATTAAAGGCTCACCAAGTAAACATTCCCCGGTGAGGTGATTACAAACTTGGCTGGTGCCTCCATGGCAGTCCGGACGACAAACGCTGCTGCAGTTTTTTCCATACGTGTTGTTCTGACACTCTGTGGTAGAACGAGAGTTCATATTATTCTGTGTGCACTTTCTTTTACATGCTTCTATATAGATTTTATGGTAGGCATTATTTTAACATGCTTCTATATAGATTAATGGTAGATATTATTTTAACATGCTTCTATATAGATTAATGGTAGATATCCTTTTAACATGCTTCTATATAGATTAATGGTAGATATTATTTTAACATGCTTCTATATAGATTTTATGGTAGGTATTATTTGAACATGCTTCTATTTAGATTAATGGTAGATATATTTATAACATGCTTCTATATAGATTAATGGTAGCTATCATTTTAACGTGCTTCTATATAGATTAATGGTAGATATCATTTTAACATGCTTCTATATAGATTAATGGCAGATATCATTTTAACATGCTTCTATATAGATTAATGGTAGATATCATTTTAACATGCTTCTATATAGATTTATGGTAGATATCATTTTAGAGCAGTACCTAGGCCTTATAATGGGATTATGCGATAGCTTCTGTTGCATCTCGTTCCACAATGGATTTCTGAGACTCTGTGGTAGGAACGAGAGTTCATATACTGTGTACACTTTCTTTTACATGTTTCTATATATATAGATTTTATGGTAGGTATTATTTTAGAGCGGCATAATGGTACTTTGGTAGGTATTGTTTTTAGAGAAGCACCTAATGCTTATAATGGCATTATGCGATAGCTTCTGTTGCTTCTCGTTCCACAATGGATTTCTGAGACTCTGTGGTAGGAACGAGAGTTCATATTCTGTGTGCACTTTCTTTTACATGCTTCTATATTGATTAATGGTAGATATCATTTTAACATGCTTCTATGTAGATTAATGGTTGATATTATTTTAACATGCTTCTTTATAGATTAATGGTAGATATCATTTTAACATGCTTCTATAGAGATTAATGATAGATATCATTTTAACATGCTTCAATATAGATTAATGGTAGATATCATTTTAATATGCTTCTATATAGATTAATGGTAGATATTATTTTAACATGCTTCTATATAGATTTTATGGCAGGTATTATTTTAACATGCTTCTATATAGATTAATGGTAGATATATTTATAACATGCTTCTATATAGATTTATGGTAGCTATCATTTTAACATGCTTCTATATAGATTAATGGTAGCTATCATTTTCACATGCTTCTATATAGATTAATGGTAGGTTATATTTTAACATGCTTCTATATAGATTAATGGTAGATATCATTTTAGAACAGCACCTAGCCCTTATAACGGGATTATCATTATGCGATACCTTCTGTTGCGTCTCGTTCCATACTGGATTTCTGAGACTCTGTGGTAGGTACGAGAGTTCATATTCTGTGTGCACTTTCTTTTACATGTTTCTATATAGATTAATGGTAGCTATCATTTTAGAGCAGTACCTAGCCTGACATGCTTCTATATAGATTAATGGTAGCTATCATTTTAGAGCAGTACCTAGCCTTTATAATGGGATTATGCGATAGCTTCAGTTGGATCTTGTTCCACTATGGATTTCTGACACTCTGTGGTAGGTACGAGAGTTCCTATGATGTGTGCACTTTCTTTTACATGCTTCTATATAGATTAATCGTATATATCATTTTAACATGCTTCTATACAGATTAATGGTAGATATCATTTTAAGATGCTTCTATATAGATTAATGGTAGATATCCTTTTAACATGCTTCTATATAGATTTATGGTAGATATCCTTTTAACATGCTTCTATATAGATTAATGGTTGATATCATTTTAACATGCTTCTATGTAGATTAATGGTTGATATCATTTTAACATGCTTCTATATAGATTAATGGTAGCTATCATTTTAAGATTTCTGAGACTCCTTGGTAGGAACGAGGGTTCATATACTGTGTGCACTTTCTATTACATGTTTCTATATAGATTAATGGTAGATATCATTTTTGAGCAGTACCTAGCCCTTATAATGGGATTATGCCATAGCTTCTGTTGGATCTCGTTCCACAATGGATTTCTGAGACTGTGGTAGATACGAGAGTTCCTATGCTGTGTGCACTTTCTTTTACATGTTTCTATATAGATTTTATGGTAGGTATCATTTTAACATGCTTCTATATAGATTAATGGTAGATATCCTTTTAACATGTTTCTATGTAGATTAATGGTAGATATTATTTTAACATGCTTCTATATAGATTTTATGGTAGGTATTATTTTAACATGCTTCTATATAGATTAATGGTAGATATATTTATAACATGCTTCTATATAGATTAATGGTAGCTATCATTTTAACATGCTTCTATATAGATTAATGGTAGCTATCATTTTAACATGCTTCTATATAGAAGTGATTACAAACTTGGCTGGTGCCTCCATGGCAGTCCGGACGACAAACGCTGCTGCAGTTTTTTCCATACGTGTTGTTCTGACACTCTGTGGTAGGATGAGAGTTCATGTTTATTCTGTGTGCACTTTCTTTTACATGCTTCTATATATAGATTAATGGTAGGTATTATTTTAACATGTTTCTATATAGATTTTATGGTAGGTATTATTTTAGAGCGACATAGTGGTACTTTGGTAGCTATCATTTTAAAGCAGTACCTATCCTTAGCTTCTGTTGGATCTCGTTCCACAATGGATTTTTGAGACTCCTTGGTAGGAACGAGGGTTCATATGCTGTGCGCACTTTCTTTTACATGTTTCTATATAGATTAATGGTAGATATCATTTTAACATGCTTCTATATAGATTAATGGTAG